>VWZD01000519.1:86755-131187 GCA_013396695.1 Sakesphorus luctuosus | reverse complement strand
CATTTCAACTGTCACTAATAGTTACATTAGACTCTGTGTGATTCATGCATTATGTTCATTCCTTTCATTTATTCTAAAAAGACATTTACAGAGTTTGAAGGAAGCGATTTCACTTACCTTATCTTTGCTCCCTCTAGTTAGTAATGTGGTAGGTTAAAAAGTCACTATTCTGACAGAGTTGAGAATCAATTTGAAGCTGAATTTTACAACATGCAAAACTGATGAAAATCTACATACACAGAGGTGCTGCTCGGTGGCAGCATTGCAGGGCTCTGTAATAATATCAGTTGGACTCTACACCTCAAGTAGATGCAGTTTTAATAGCAATGTTCAATATTGTTGTACATTGTTACTGCCATGTATTGAAAAAAGATGATAGTCAACAACACAACTTTACAGAACAAAGCAGTGTGCCTTTAAGCATACTATAATTTTCAGTCTGAGAGAACCACTAAAAATGGTTTATCACAATTTTAGAAATGTTGTCTCATTCTTTGCTGAACAACTCCATGATTCAGTTAATTTTCAGTGTAAAATTGAACTCCCTGTTCAGCCTTCACTTGGTTGCTTTAAAAAAAATATGAAGATCCTGTTCCGCTGTATGTGTTACATGTAACTCCCCTCAAATCAAGAGGAATTATCTGTTCTGTGCAGGGAGATGAATTGACCATGAGCCTTTAAAACCTCAAAACTATGGGAAGGGAAAATAATAGCCCATGCTTGGGATAATATCTTCAGGTTTGCGCAATATTTTATCTATCTCATAAAATAACAAAAATATAATATAAACATATAATATATAATATATATAAGTACCAAAGCGCACCAAACCTCCCACCTGGGCTGTGGTTATTAGCTTTCTCCCCATGAAAACCAGGGAGCAGGAGGTGCTTGGTGATTTCTCAGAGAATGTGTCAACTAGAAGCACTAGGAGTCTGCACCTGCAGGTCTCAAGTCAAGAGTGCACCTGAATGCTCACCCTGGAGACTATCACAGCACCATCTCCGTGCCATGCAGGTCCTCAGAGAGCAACTGGACTCATCATCTTTAGCAGTTCTTAATCCCAGAAATGCTTAACTTTGCTCGACACTTCAATGTTAGACCAACAAGTACCTCAACTGGTCAGACTTTGGAGCCCTGTGTGGAAATATGCATTTCAGTCTGTATGTAGATGTCTACAGACCTGAGATGGAGAGGTGAATAGGATGTCATGGCACAGAACCCAAGGTATTGGGCCTTGTAATGTAAGGACCTGTGTCCTGGAAAGGATACAAGGGTTGGCATATCCTGATCAAATTCACACACAGCCAATAGTGAGATCAGCACCAAAGGCAACAGCTTAGTGGGCACATTCCCTTATAAACCTTTCTAGAAAAGCTCTCCCTCACCAGAAAACTCTAATCCATGGAGTGACAAATTATGGATCAAGAACCTTCTCACTCTGAGGACATCCAGGTCCTTTGACAGAAAGTATCTTTGACAGAAAGATACTAACCCTTGGCTGGGCTGTATGGCTGGATAGTGACTGTTAGCCCTCCTGCTGAAGTCAAACCATTGTTTTGTCCAGTATCCAAAAGTCAAAGCATCATCAGGAGGGCAAACTATGTATGTGTGTACAGCCAGACCTTGTAAATGAAGATTTGGGATGGCTCTCCCCACAGTGCCTTCGAGCCTGTGCAGTAGATTTTTTAGGTGAGGCACAGCGTGCGCAGAACTGGCCCCACCATTTAAGTCCTAAAGGTCCATTTGCCATGGCCGAGCAAGCTTGGACAGTGACAGGGAAGTCCTTGGGACTGTCACAGCACCCAGTGCTAACCAGGGCTGACCCTGCTGAGCGTCCAAAATCTGACGGGATTGAATGGCAGGGAGGCTTGAACTGCCAGGGGACGGTCCCCACTGAGACTCAACCTCAGGTCCTTGGGATTCAGAGTCCAGAGTGCTCTCCATTACACCACAGGACTGTCTCAGAAGGGCAAATTAAAGTGGATTGGACTGCACAGGCTCATGGCTTTTGTACTCATCTGGAAAGATGGTACTGGGATCTGCCCCCAGGACTGTTGCTATTCACATTATGCATCTCTAAACTGTAGCCAGCATTGCAGAGCAGCTGGAAAACCACCACACAACCAAAGATCAAGGGCAAGCAGGACAAATACATGTGGTATTCCTCTTTCACATTAGGGCCCTTCCACTATACTGTAGAAACAGACTTCCAGTTACTCCTCCCTTGGTGTCACGAGAGCTTCCTTAAGGGTGGGGTACCTTAAAAACACCATCAATGAAGGAGGCAGAGGTCTTCAACCCCAATGGTTAGACAAGAGCGGGAGGTTGAACATAGGTTGTCATGGACAGTTGTCTTTGTGAATGCCAATTACCTCTGGAGATCCAAGAAGTTGTGCACATCTTCCATTTCCCAGGCATGCATTCAAACACTTCCATTCAAATACCTACATTCCTACATGAAAGCAACACTGTGCCAACTGAGTTGATCTAAGAAGAGGTGATCCTTGTTCAATTACACAGCTATGTTCACAAGATGAGCTGATGTTTTGAGTGGATAAAAACTACACATCAACAGTCTTGAAACAGAAGTCTGAACTCTCTCAAGAAAGAAACAGAAAAATGGTTACAATTTTTGCTTTCTATTGACAAGCCTTTAAACCTTTGGAAACATCTGACTATTAATCAATCATGCAGGACAGAAAGGTGCCTAATTTAAAGCACTCTAAATCCCCCTACTCTCTCTGCTCCTACTAAACTGTCTCATCTGCTGCGTTAATGCAAAGGAAATTACTTTCTTAATGCTATGTCTATCTGTGAGCTAATTAGGAGGAAAATAATTTTGTTCACATACACCAAATGAGCTTTCACTTGCCCTCACATATGTTGAAGATATACTTGAAAAGTAGCTGATTTTCTCTAATCTGTATCCTAGTTCTTCCTCTTTTCTCTAGATAGAGGAAATAAAGTCTACAGTCTTCTATGATCATGAATTTCTGCTGTGCCACAAAAGTGATGTGGAAGGGAGTCCTGGCATCTACAAACTCCTGCCGTTGACCATCCGTCTTGTACATGCACTTAAAGAGTGGGTCTGCTGCAATTGCACTAGCATTGTAGATTTGAATACACTGCATGTGCAATGCAGAGGGTTGTCACGTGCTGCAAACTTCTTTAATTTCTGCTGTATTTTGACAACTATTGTTAACAGGCCAACCCTTCAATTAGCAAATTCTGGAATCTGGTTTCAAGTCACTATTTATGTGAAGAGATGGTTTACTATTCTTCACCCTTCAACATGAACTTAGTCTGTTGATTTCAGTCAATAAACCTATAGCGATTTGATAAGCAGAAACTTGTCAGAGAAAATTGCTCTTTCAGGCAAAGACTATGCTGGAGATCACTGAATTATTTCAGGTATTTTCTTCACTTAAAAAAGTACTACAGTAAACTATGGTCATATGGATGTGAACTGAACTGAAGTGAATGGATTACAGACAAAATTCTTCTCTCATCTGGAGTAGATTCATTGGCTTCAGTAGAACTCTTCTGGATTTACAGTGATGTAATTTGGAACAACATCTGGCTTCAGATATAAAAGAAGGACTCATTGTAATGGTTTATATCATTGACTACTTATTGCATACTTTTGCTATGCTTTTCTTAGCTCTTACTAGCTACACCTTACTGTTCGTTTTACATCTTTCTCTTGTATGTCACATAAGACCAGTAAAGGTTTTGCACATTGAAGAAAGTATACATGTCTTGCAGGTCACCACTGTGTGACACCTCTCATAATTTAGCTAAAAACCCAGTCTACAGTTATCTTCTCTTATTATTTTCATATTACATTATAGAAGGCATATAAAGGAGAAGTCCTCTCTATTATGTTTGCTTTTCACATGTATTGAGTCAGTGCAGCAAGTCAGTGGCATCTACCTGGAAAACCCCTTTCATATGGGTTTTTCCATAGAGTGGTGTGTTGATAGATATCCATTCTAGTCACCTTAGCACAGCTTTGATATTTTTCCTTTATAAACAAATAAATACAGGGCAGAACCTGCCTCCTCTCAAGCCTGTAGCCAAACTCCTCCTCTTTTACTGCAAGGCAACATGCACTCAATCTCACTGCAGGGTGAAAAGGTAGGCTGAAAGTTACTATTTGCCTGTCACCCTGATGATATATTTAGTATGTCTTTTTGGTTTTGTTGTAAGGCTTTCAACACCATGTTTTGTGCACTCTGACCATGAGCTTTGAGTACAATCTTCTTTGCCACCAGAATCTGTTAATGTGATGTTTTGAATTTTAATGGAAGAGTGTTTAATAAAACTACAAGACAATGGGGAATAAAAACGTAAATACACTAAATACCAATTATAAATCAATTTTTGCTGTTATACCACACGTGTAACAGTTTTTCTCTGTTATGCAAAACTATAGCATCTGAGCTTTTATTGGTAAAATGGTATTTTACAAATATGTTTGGAAATATTCACACATGTTTCTGCTTAATCTTATGACACTTGTTTTTCCAGATTGAAAATTTAATTCAAATATTGTAATTTACTTAATTAATGTTAAATATGTAATAAATATATTGTTTTAGACGAAGTGGCTATAAAGACAGTTGTGGCAGCCAAAAACAATATTTGCATCATCTGCATTTCTTTGAACTCCTAATTAAGTGGCACTTGATTCAATAAAAGCTAATATTAGAGTTGACTTTATTTACTCTATTTCATGACATCTGGCTCCCTTTTAGATAATTTTTTTCCAAATCTACTCACAGAGAATATATAAATTATATACCATTATCTTTTTTAAAAGGCAGCCCCATCTATCATAATGGATTACAAATTTGTCACCTTGAATCAATTTCTGTTCACAAGTTCAAAAGGAAATATAAGTGCTTGAGGGTCCAGAAATATTTATTGTACATGTGGATATTATTAAAGTTTATTGAAATCCTTCACCAATGAGAATTGTTTCTGTTTTGTTTTGCAACACGTAAACCACTAATGTTAAAAAGCGAACGCCTTTATTGTCCGAAAACTAAATTGGCAACACAGCATTGACTCGGAGGACTACTGACTCTGACAAGAGATACTAACAAATTTATGCAAGCATTCATTTAATTAAGACATGACAACTTCATCTTGCCTAATTTAGTAAAAATTCGTTTCAACATAGTTTCTTGTATAGCATTTTCCCATGATGACGTCTATTTTCAAATAGAAACTACTTCTGCTAACCACATCGACAGTAATTCACTCAGAATCTTTTCCTTGTAATAGAGCAGAGGGGAAAAAAAGGAAACTTAAGATTCATGAGAGTCTTGGTTTAAGACTTAGTGACAAGACTACATCTGGTATCAATACGGTTCTTTGGGATCTTGACCACATCTTTCATAAAGTGGTAAGTTCCGCCAAAAGCACACATCTTGATGGCTGCTAAATGCAACCTCCAAAATGCTGAGCCTGTGCAGGGGAGGAATGCAGTAATGCTCTGCTGGAGGGAGAAAATGAAACTACAATTCTAATTACATTTTTATTAGTGGTGTTAATGGGAAGTTGAGCTCTTAAAGCCCCTAGTAAGAAGGGCTTTCTTTGAAATTGTATAGCACAGTGTCAGGAGTTAATATGAGAGGGGGTTTTGGTTTGTTGGGTTGTAATTTTTTTTCCCCTTGTTTTGGACTAATTTCTTGTTATATTAAATTAATTAAACCCTTGGAAGTATTTCTCTTTCAAAGAAAAAGATTTACAACCTCAGAAGGAGAAAGGCAGCTCAGTTGTTGCGAGCAGACAGACATACACCCTGGTGGCAATCAGATGTGACTATTCAATGGGTAAGGAGTCAACCTGAGTGCTGCCAGCAGAACAGTGGCAGCTGCCCAGGTGCAAATACCACTGTTTCATATATTACATTTGTTTCAATAAAGTGTAGGACATGTTATTGTCTAAGAGTGTCCACTGGTGAAAAAGAGGACAGTTTTGTATTTTTCTTTCTAATCCAGAGAAACCTCAGGAGTGTCTTCCACAAGGAGTCATACATTTCAGGAAAAAAAATTAATATTCCATGGTTCCACATGTTTGGAAGTGGAGTTCTATCAGGGCTACCTGTGAAAGCATTTTACTTGAGAGCAGAGATGTTTCAAAATGAGGAACAGATTCGTATGACTGATGAAGATTAAGCTGAGATTTCACACAATCTTACCAGTGAATTTAGCTGTTTCCACATTAAAGAGTCAATGCCATGCCAGCTTTGTAAAAAAAATTCTTCTCAAATATATAAACCCTAAAAAAGGGATTTTACTTTATTCCAAGTAACTGTACACAGACGAATTCAATGTATGTGCTGTATAATAACATTTAATTTAGGGCTTTTAAGTTTCAGTAAGGATGTTTCATGTGGCTTTTTTAGCAACAGCAGACTTAAATCTGATTTTACTGGCCAGGGTCTTTCATCTGAAAGCATCTTTTAATTTTATAAAGTTGCAATCCTAACTCCTGCTCTATTAGTCAAGGATATTAAGATGTGACCATAAGGGCATTTCAGTGCATGAATTGGCAGGTGCCAGAATGTCCCCATGTCTTTTACACTTCAGTTAAGATAGATGAGATGATGGTTCATTATCTATGAGGCTGGAGCATATTAGCTTTATGCCATGGTACGACCGGGGGAAATTATTGGTTACACAAAGCTTCCTTTCTCTCATTGTAAGAGTGTAGCTTGCCTTGTTTTGTACCAGGTTTGTGCTGTGAAACTTGTTTAAAAAACCTATGTCTGAACATGGAAAATCTGCTATTGTCACTTTTCCGCCCAGCTTCTCCTATGATGGAACCTGAGCAAAAGAGTGCAACCAGGATGGTGACTGGCTGGAGAAGTTATTCCACCAGCAGAAAACTGCTCCTGCAAACACACTGTGCCCCTGGGAGGCGTGTCTGCCCCAGCTCATTCAGCAAAGATGAACTGCAGAAGCTTGATAGCAGAATCAAGATACTGATTAAATGGAATAATTTAGGACTTGATTGTATTTAAAGATGCCCCTTTGTTATTTCAGACACTGTTTTATGTCTGTTGCTCTGTTGGGTTGCATACCCTGCCCGTTTAAGTTTTGTACTTCCATTTGGAGATGCTGAATAGCTGAACACAAAAAAAATTCCTCTTATGGAGCTGATGAGGAAGAATTGCACTAAAGTACTGTTTATGCCATATTTATTTCAATTAGCATTAAGTATTCAGTCCACATATGGATCACTTCAGGGGTTTAATGATGCTTTAAGGAAACATCAAACAAAAGTGTGAATGTCTATGTGTACATATATCATATGACAAGAATGTCTGATGTTTGAACGTGATACTTTGGTCCAAAAAGCTATGTCTGTGTAGCATTTTCAGACAAATAAATAGAATGCATGGGCATCTCTTTAGCTCCTCTGTAAACAGATATGTAGCCGTGATGGATTTTCACATATTGTTAATAAAATCTGTTTTGTACAAGTCAGCATTTCTGCAGTTCTAGTTAGCAGGATATCACCCATTAATTACATATATTATGCATCTGGAATGTTTAAAATATTTATATACCAAGGTTGGAGGGGCATGGGGAGGGGTAAGTAATAAAATTATTAAGTTTATCCCAAGTATCCACTAGCTGGTTTTAATTGCTGTCAACTGAGTTCAAAATCCCAAAGGAATCAACATTTTCTCCTGTGGCATTTTTTTTCCGTAGATTTCTCATGCATTCGTTTTTCTGTGAAACTCTGCTTAGTAAATATTAATTTACCCTCAATTACTAATGACAAGTAAAAGAAACCCTTGCATTCATCAGGGCCACAGCCTTAGGACATAAGTTTGTCCTTCAAAGCATTCAACCATTCAACAATTAGAACTAATACCTACTCCAGGCTATGGAGGCTGAAACACACAACACTCCTTTAGTGCCGAGCTTTCGGCAGAGGCACTCATGGTGGTCTTACAACCTATTGACTTCATCAGCAGAAGTTGGAAAAGTGATTTGGAAAGTGGACAAATTAGACATGGAGTGATTGTCTAAAATGTGAGAACACTTAAGTGTTGGAGAGGGGAACTAGGCAATTAGTTGACTAATAAACTTTAGCCATGTAAAAGCTTAGTTGTTGCTCACATGAACACAGCTTCAAAGGCTCAGGATTTTGTTAAGCAAAAGCAAAACAGATAAATAAATAGAAAATGCTAAAGGGGGAGAATAAAGGAATGATTGATATAGACAACCTCGTGTGTTCCTGTACACCTTAAAAGTGTAGCTTCTACCTTTAAGATATCTTTGTCAGGAGCTTTGTTTTTAAACAGAGAAAATTCCCCCCAGCCTCTGCAGAATCAGCTGAGGCTTTGTCTTTGGATGTGGCTGCAAATATATACACACAAATGCACACACAATATTTGTAATGGTGACCTTGACTTCATACTTCACTATTCTCCCAACATAACATAAAGGCCAGCTTGCTTAAACAGCTCTGGTTACTTTTCTTTACAGAAAAATAATATATAATTTATTTTCCTTTGTTTTCAGATTTCTTTATTTAACAATGAAGAAATTATTTCATTACATTACAGTAACAGGAGAAAAGCATATAGTGAAACCAGAATATTATTGCAAATAGCAAATTTGTGGCCAAATATGGTGTGATACGAGAATTTTGTGAGTACACAGATTTTGTTCTTGAAAAGTGACTGGAAACATTAACTATATTCTCTTTCTCTGAATAGCTTATATATTTATAAATGGCATCTGTTTTTTACATCTTCATCAATTAAATCTGCAATGAAAGTGTTCATTTTTGGCCAGAATCTTTTCCTCATTGTACCATTGTATATGAACCTCTGTAGCATGCTGACCCATACCACAAGTGTCATGTGCCACCTCTGAAAAGCACATACAAAGAGGATGATAAAGACTCCAGAAATATGTTAACCAGGAGTAAAACCACTGAATTGGATATTTACACATAAACATACAATCAGAACTGCTTTTACCATTCTTTTACTACACTGTGTTGGGCAGTGAGCAAAGAATAAGCATCTGGTCCTTACCGAAAATAATTTGCAATGGAAGTGAAAGACAAAAAACCAACAGACACCTGAGTATGGCAGACAGCAGAGGAACACAACGATGCACTATGGAATCAGGAGACTGTCTTTCACAGTAATAGATGAGAAAAAGAAACTATAATTTCTGGGAAGCCAGAAGATATTGATGTTCTGTTTAATTCCTAATGGAGCAAAACCGGATCTAAGTGTTTGGAAGGAAAAAAAGACAAAAAAACCCCAACAACAACAGCACAGTTTTATGTATAAGAAATTCTAAGAAAATTTAAAGATGGCTAAGCAGCACTTCTATTTTTGAAATGTCTTACAAGCAAACTATCTGACAACTACAGATATCTGTCCTGTAAATGACTACACCCAAGACAGTTATCCCTTGACATGTCTCATCGTCAACCACTGGCACATGGTCAAAAAGAAAGGACCTTCTGTGAAGATTCCAAGTCAGACCAGGAAACCACCAGCAATGGTATCTAGTGGTTACAAAGCCTCCACTGAATTAGGTAGAAGACAATGACAATGAATTCTAACTTTAAAAATTCCATGTGGCTAATATGAGACCAAGAGCTAACATGTATTGTTCATTAAAAAACCCCCAAACAATTAAAGCTCATGTTAACAGTGGACAATAACGTCAGAGAATGTAAACAGCTAGTAGCTCTCCCCTGAATACTGAAGGTATAATATGAAGAAAAAATTGGGATAAGTTTCTTCCCCATGAAGAAAATATTCCATATTTTACACAATTATATTAGTAGCTCTGTGTACTGTCAAATTTAAAGGAATGACATGAGAGTGGACGAGGGGTTTTTTCTGAGTTTTTCTGGAAGAAGGAGTTTCACCCTGAATGAAGAAAAGCTGTAATACTATTAGAGTTTTAAGTAATTCCACTTTGACATTCAGCCTGGTTTCTCTAATGAATTGCATTTCTTCTGTCAATTTTCTAAAAATCCATCAGTTGGGGGAATTCGATTTAGGGACTCCAAGTTGGCAGGTAGAAAAGTTTGGATAGAGTCAAATGACAGCAGGTTAGGGAAAAATAAGCACTAAATAATGCAGAGAGAAAGGTAGCAAAAGGAGCTGAAGGAAAGAGGAAAGAGGGTAGGGAGGGACTTTTGTTCAGTTTTACCAATTAAAGATTCTTTATAAAGGCAGAGGGAGACAAGAACAGGGCAGCAGGTCTGAGAAGAAGTAGCAGTGTGTCAGGAGGATTCATTTGTGGCAAACAGCTGGTAAAATATATTGTCTAAGACAATATAAGGGGAAAAGAAAGTTAAGGGGAGAATTCAAGCATCGTTAAATGACCTTCCCAAATTTCTACACCATATGTTTTGAAACAAAACATACTTAAATGTGCCAAGTAAAATTTTATTCTTACTTGGCAGCATTGTTTAGAAAACTGCCATAAATCCTAAATATAGCTAAAGTGCTTATTCCATTGAAATTATCGCATTTCTAAGATGGATTCATGTTTGCAATCAATTTTGAAAGATTTTATATTAGTTTCTTCTTATCTTATCTTCCAATAAATTCTCAAAGAATGATTGTAGTCTGATCTTATTTTAAGCTATAGTTTCTTAGGCTGATTTGGCAAAAATGAGATACACTTCTCTTGGGAATTTGTTTTCTAACAAAACCATTGCTAACTGACCAATTCACCCTGGCTTATTCATACTGAGGAGAGATTATTCTGCAAGTAATTCCCCTCATAGCAGTAGAATCCTTAAGTAATAAAGTTCCTTGCTGTTGCTGTGTCCCAAGAAATAGATATGGTCTTTCAACTCTTCTGCTCTCATCTTCAATCACAGTATCACTACAGCTCTAGGTCATCTACTGCAGATCTCAGTTTTGCTTGGAAGCCAGGGAAATATGCTCCAACTCTCCTAAACTAGGCATCTGTTTTACTGCTTTGATGGCTTAGAGGGGTTTTTCTCCATTTTATTTTCTTAAAATCACATATTAAAATATTTGTTGACTCAAAGAACTGTTATGAAATACAGAAGTCAAGTCAGGACTCAGAATATTTTATGAATGGCATCTTCAGAGTACATTTATATTAGCTGTGTGGACATAAATACATAGTCTGTAAAATAAATTTTGGGTTGTAAGTATGCCTGCAATTCACAACTACATGGATCATCACTCAGAATCATCTGATCAATGAGGTAATATTAGGCAGCTACAGATTTCTCTAATGTAATCAGCCCTTATCAATCATATCAGTAGATATGACTGAGATGAATTTTATATTCAGAATTTGATTAGCTGAAGTAGATTGTATGAAAGACATTCTGAGGAATATTCTGAGGAATATTTCTTCTGCCAGATAAATAAAGGTAACGATCTTGGAAGTGGGAAAGGCTGTTGTTTTTCTTCTCTTTAAAATACTACGAAGGAAACAAAAAATTACATATTTTTCACAAAGAAATGTCTGTTTTAACAGAATAGTTTTCCCCCAGCCTTAAGAAAGAAATGCAAATGAGCTCCACATGTTGTCCAAAGCATTCAAGAGAATTTCGCAGCATCAGATATAGGTGTGTCATTCCCAATACACATGGGCCAGTAGAAATGGTACATTACCCATTTCACAGTACAGAATTCTCAAGGATTTTGGCCTAAACCAGATAGGAAAAAAACCCCAACAAACAAACAAAAAACAAACAAACAAACAAACAAAAAAAACAAGCCAACTTTTAGACACATACATCTGGAACTTCAGACCACATCATGGCTAATGGCTTTATTGTGAAATGCTTCCTCTCACTGGGATCATTGTCAGTGAGGCTGTTTGTGTTGCTAAGCATATTGTAAACCTAGCAGCTTGATACATCTGGTATGGAGAAGGAAAAAAAAACAAAAAGAAAAAATTAGAGAGAAGAATACTGTGGCGTGTAACTGATGTGTCAGAAAGGCTCTTTGGGATGTGAATACTATAGCAATGCATACAATAATTGTGGCTCCCTAAAGTGCTACAGGCACCTTGTTGGATATAAGGGCAACACATTTGCTTCCCAGAGAATGTGCAGTTTAACTACAGACTTGGCACAAGAAATACTCCAGTTAATAAATGAAAGCAAGGATTACAATTACGAGATTGTGCAATTCTGGCATGTGCCATGAATACTTTGTATGACCCCAGCACACTTCATCCCAGACTTTGGCTGGGCTATTTATAAGTCAGAGAAAGGTCTGACCTCACCATAGTACAGTGACCAGTTACCCATTTAGTTCTCTTGCCTCTTTTCTCCTCAGCCCAGCAACAGCAGGTAGGCTTTCTTTTCCCTTTTTTTTTTTCTTTTTTGAAAACAAAATGGAACTTTAACTCAAGTTTCTAACAAGGCCAAAACTGGTCAGTTGTTGGCTCCTTTGTAAAACTGGTAAAGGCTGCCATTGCTTTAGTCAGAATGCCTCTTTTGCATTAATTATTCCTTAAACATCCCCACTGCTGGTTTATTGGAAGCTGGTGACAAAGTATGTAGCCACAGAAAGCTCACTCAGAGCTAAACTCCATGATCTGGCCAATGAAAGACTATGAAAGTAGATGCTGAAGAACCGGCCAGCTCTCTATGCCTTTTGCCAAGACTTCATGCTTCTAAGTGTTTCTAAAAGTTGAAATCTTGAGCTTATACTGCTTTGAGAGAGTTAACTGGAATCATTCCTTGCAGTTAGGTAAGTTCCTGTGGGACATCTCGCTTGCAATTGCGGAGTACAAATGTAGTTTTTTGTGTAGTTATAACCCCATCCATGCCTCTGCACACAGCATGAGGATACTCTAGCGCTGCTTGGAGGTTTTCAACTTGCATGTCACTAATACTTTGGTATATTCACAGGTGATTTACTCCTTCACAGCCTTGGTCCTCAAATCTCTTTACTGTTTATTCTGGAAACCCTTTGTAATTACGCATGTCCACAGGAACATATTTCTGTAACTGAGGAGTGTTGTGTCTCATATCAAGGGTCACAAGAGTCTCCTCAGGAGCACTTCAGAAATGTTACATTAAGTGGATATATAAGCTGTTAGCACTGGTGAGGTTTGGCACTATATTTAAATGCAAATCTCCTGTCATGTTTCTACAGGTTAACATTACTATTGCCTCCTACTAAACACTGAAGTCAGAATTTTTTCACATTTGCTCCTTTACATACTTTTATCTGGCCTTGAATGAGACCTGTCCTGTGCAATTCCTCCTGCTGCAGGAGGACCCAAATATCACGATAAGAAATGCAATGAAAGAGCCACTTGAAGCATTTTGGAGCCCGGTGCAAATGTGGCAGAAATGTATCTACACTCAGAGATCATAAAATGGGATTATAATTGCTCTTTGTCATCATTGTAAGTCTATGGTGGGCAGTGACATACTTGCTCAGGGATCTTGCTCTTTTCTGAGACATTTCTGTCTTTTAACAACTGGTGCTAAGACTAATTCAAAGACTCATTCCTTTAACTCAGTAGTTATGCAGAAATCCTACTTTTGCTGTCACTCCTACTGGACACTACACATTCCTTCCTTCAAAGACAGCAAGATATTTTCTATATGTTTAGTTTTTATTTTCATTGGTAAAAAGAAGAATAGGCAAAAGTACAGCCAACACACAAAATCATTAATTTATTAGATTAGAGAAGTACCAGAAACCTCAAAAAACAGCTTTCCTTGTAATTAGCAACACTTCCTAGCCATTTGAAACTGAGAAGCCCAGTTTGTGCTTCCAAACTCTATATACATTTCCTGGTGTATGAATGTGTTCATGTTCACACGTGTGTTCACATGTACTAAATATGGAATATAGCTTAATCATTTCCAATTTCTGGGAATTTTGGCTGCATATCCAGTTTTAAGTATTTGGAACTGTTCTTATTTTCTATTAACTTAATGGGTTTGCCTGTTTCAGTGAGCATATTTAGTGCACCGAGACATTATGGTCACTCAAGAGTATGTAAGTTGCTTTTGCACACATTATGTTGCAGGCCAAATTTTGACTGAAGTTAACATTACAGAATTCATTGACTGCTTCTCTTTCCTGGGATAATTACACCAAAGGGCACTGCTAGACTTTTGAGGAATGAGCCAGTTCAATTTCACTAAGGAGAATTCCTATAAACATTATAGATGACCATATAAATAAAGTATGCATTATTTTTAGGGGTTTTTTTGCCAATTTACACCTCTGAAGAATCCTTATGCTACTTTCAACTTTATGTGTGTCAGGAGAAAAATTTTAGTTGTTTTAATAAATTCTGTTTACAGAAAGCCTTCAGAAATATTTTATTGGACTAAGTCCTGATAATATAAATCATGTCAAGTACCTAAAGAAACCAGATGATAACCATTAAATAAAAATGAAGACAAGTTCAGACCTTGAAAACTTAATTTCATTGGGACCCCAAACATCCTGAAAATTAAGCACACAGGCTAAACTAAATGTATAGGTTCCCAGTCACATGGGGCTTCATCACAGTTTTAAATCACAGCATGGTGCTGTAGGCTAAACAGAGCTGCACTTCCCAGCTGGAGATATTTTGACTGACTCACGGGGTTTTCTGAACAGACCTAACGACTCTGTAGGATGTAATATAACCACATGCTTGCATGCTGGCATGGACAGTGTAAAGGAGAGTGACCTACTTCTGTTCTCTTTGGGGATCTGAAAAATCCATTTCACATAGTTCAGGTCTGGCACAAAAAAATTTTCCTGAATTAGTTGTGGAAATTAATATTTTCTACTGGTTTTGAATGGGTTTGCTTTGTTTTGTTTTTAGAACCAATCTGACCTCATCTCTTTAAAAGCAAGCAGCATTTTCCTGTATAATATCACCCAGAAAAAAGAAATAGATATAAAACAGTCACTGAAAAATGAACATCACTTAATTTGAGGCAATCAAACTAAAAATGTCCATGCATACGTGAACAAAGAGAAATTGTGGGATCTGAGATGTTTCTTAGTTCCTAGTGATAAACTCAAACAATCAAGTAATGCTTTTCTTTCCCCAGAACATCTCCTGATACAGTTCTGATGCTTGACTATTACTGGGAGTTACACAAATCTAGAATTTCACTTGCAGGTTAAGTCAAGACTTCCCTCAAGAAAAGTGGGAAGTGACCCAACTACTTCAGGACTGACAAAGTCCCATCATTATACACTCACCACTTGTCTGCAATGTTGTGTTGTGAGATTCCTGTCACCAAGAGAAGGTCTTTCACTTGCTGATCTCCACCCACTTTACCAGAACCAAGTTAATGTGACAGATGAGGGCTTCAGCATCACCCCTGCCAGAGCTGGGGGGGGCTACCTGCCAGATCCCACTGAGGACAATCCAGAGCAACAGGGATCACTGGCTTCAAGGTTATTCAGCTGGGCCACTGTAGTTGGAGAGAAAGCTCAGAATATGCTACGTTGTTTCCTGGCAGCTCCAACGTCATTTCTTCTCTGGAGAAGGAAAGGCTTCGGAGAGACCTTACGGCAGCCTTCCAGTACCCAAAGGTGCTTACTAGAGAACTAGAGAGACTGAAAAAGGATAGGTTTAGAATAGATATAAGGAAGAAATTCTTTTCTATAGGGGTGGTGAGATACTGGAACAGGCCCGAGAAATTGTGGGTGCTCTATCCCTGGAAGTGTTCAAGGCCAGGTTGGATAGGACTTTAAGCAATCTGGTGTAGTGAAAGGTGTTCCTGGCCATGACAAGGGAATGGAGTGGCAAGAGAGTTGTAATGAGATGAGCTTTAAGTTCCCTTCCAACCCAAACTATTCTATGATTCCATGATGTCCCATGAAAAGGGGTTTTTTGAAAAGAAGTTATTTTCCAAAATTCTCTGCAAACTAATATTCCCATAACGAAATAAGAGGTGGCAAGAAAGGAAATGGTCACCAGTGATAGCTCAGCATTGTGGGAGAAGACACTTTATAGAAAAAAATTGTGAGAGACACCTACATTTTGAGGAGCTGTAGAGTAAGTCCTCCAAATTTGCAACAGATAACTTTTTCCAGATTTAGAATCACATAAAAACAGTGACTGAAATTTTAGGAAGTTTTTGAGAGTGGAGAGGCCTCTATTGACATATGATAGCAATGGTTCCTCTAACAAAAGAATTAGCAAACTCATTGCTTTGATCTTTTTGAGTAAGATTGATCAATACAATTGAAGTCAGTCAGTTTGTGTGTGAGATGATTAAATCAGTATAGCTACATTGACTTTGGTTACAATGCACTGGTTTTTACCAACTACATTACACAAGGATTAACTTGGTGTAAGTGACATCGGGATGAACATGAAGGTATTTGTTACTGATGTGTCTGTATATATCATCAGAGTATGGTGTATAACCTTCAGTGTCTTTATCAACAACATTCAAGGCAAATAAAAATATTTAAATAAATAGAAATATATCTATAAATATAAATACATCTACGTGATACAAATCTAAGCTGCTGCCAGACACTTCTATTTGGTTACTACTCCTCAGTGTTTGGTCTCACTGAACTCTGGCATCCTTTGGACTTGACAGATTAACACATATAAGAAAACATTTGCATATTTATTTTAAACCAGATGTTCTTTGAGCAGTACAGCCAAATTCCCATCATCACTATAATCACATTGTGTTTTGTTAACATAATGGAGCCATTAAAATTCCACCACATGCTTCTTTCTTAGGAAGAAAGGGTTATTACTGAATTTTCCAGGTGAATTTTAAGTGAATCCTAATTAAGGAGAAAGAGTTGATGTTAATTGTCTCTACTTCTGTCACTGAAGGATCTGGTTTATACCAGAGTAAAACTATTGGGTTTGCAATAGCTGTCATCTGTATAAAAGAGAAGCTGGCTGGAATAAAGTGTTTAAAAATACAGTGTGCTATTTTTATCTTTAATAACCCTAGACTTATATTTGTGATATTTTTTAAAATAAGATTTCTGAAATGAAAGCTTTTTCATTGATTCACAACATGGACTATCTGGCTTTTTGTGTAAAGTTCAATATTTGGTAACATTTAGCACAATTAATCACTGTTAAATCAACTAATCCAAAGTTCTGGAATGCAAAGAATGAGAGTGATATTATTTTAAAACTGAAAAAGAAAGTTGCACTCCACAGAACGATAGAGACATAAATCTCATATAAGAAGGAAAAATTTGTTTTCTGAGCAAGAAGCCAAGAGTGAGAGGAACTGGGTGAGGTTGGAGACTACATTCAAATAGGCCTTTCTGATTCAATATGACATTGTTTTTTTAAAAGAAAAATTCCAGACAGACAGAAAGCAGAGGAAATACTCAGGAAAAACGTACATTTGGAAGTGCTACTTTGTATAAAAAAATAATGTCTTGGGGCCAGGAACTGCCCTTTGAATTGTGGCACTGAGAAGTGAGCGCAGAAGTCAAAAAATGGCACACCTGGTCATTTAGCATTTCTTAAATGATTAAATCATCCTTTCCCGGTTGACTGTGAGAGCGGCAGGCAGCAAAAGGCACCTCCCAGCGGCTGAGACCCTGAACATCTCATTACAGGTCTCGTAAGACACCCTGATGCCAGAGGAAGGGATGAGATTTATCAAGGTTATTTAAGTTTCAAATTTGCTTTGGGTCTACACACAGTATGAGGTAGTTCAGCCTGAACTGTAACAGGCCAGACAGAGGGAAGGAGTGGAATATATTTAAGTAGGCCAAGGCATGATGGGTAATGGAGTATCTTAATATCTTATTCTGGCCAAAAGAAGCAGAGGAAAGAGGTAATGAGAAAAGGAAGGGGGGAAAGACTGATCCACAGTTCAGAAATGGGGCAGGTCTGCTAGTGTGGTAACCACCACAACACTCACTGAAGGAGGAAGGGACTAATTCATCACTGTAAAATACCTGTCCAAAAGTCAATGGAAAACTGCAGCAGATATGACAGAAAGACAGCTCTTGGCAATGATGTGAGAAGCTCTGCGCTCACAGTTTGCACCAACAGACAAAGTTCAGCTCAGGAACTTAAATGCTGTTGCAAAACATTGTTGGACATTTCTGAGCAAATGCCTCGCAAATTGTGGTCCCAGAGAGGCTGGGTGGATAAGGTCTACAGCATTTCATTAGGATGTGTTTGTTAAAAAGCTGTGTCTGAAATGTTTGAAGAGGTCAGTATAGACAAGCATGATCTACTGCAGTAAGCAGGAAACTTTGTTTTTAATGAGATCTAAGTCATAGTAAAGTTGACTTGAGCACAGGGGCACTGAGAAATATTTAAACAGTCTAAGTCTAAACAAGGTACAGCACTGGTGGTAGGGAGTGCTAATGCTAACCAGAATATTACGAATGTCCGTTTTGCGGGGCATTCACATAAGTTTACCATTCACACAATTTCATCATTCAAAAGAATAATTCTTTGGAAAAACACTTTCTTCTCTCACTAAGAAAGAATATTTACATAAACATAAATTTTTTAGAACACTGGAGTGTAAAGATAACTTCTAAGAAAATTAGAAACAACTTTTCTAAGAAAGCTAGAAAGATCTTTTCTAAGAAGTTTATCTTTCAACTTTTTACTGGGCCAATGAAAGCCCATTACAAATGAATTCACTAACTGGTTTGTGGTATTACTCTCATTTCTTTTATGATGGTGAGGAAATGATGCATAAAACTACTAATTTGTGAATGTGTGAATTCTGAAGATTTCATTTGGGAAAGACCTTCCAGTAAACATCAGATAATTACTGAAAATGTTTTGAAAAGTTTCCCAGTTCAGCTTACATTCATTTTACCATTGAAGTGTTGAAGAAACCAATAAATCAGACCAAAGAAATGTCCATTTCTGGTCACTAAATTTACAAGAAAAGAATGGGGAGACTTTCTTCCTTATAAGTTTTCCTTCCTCTGCACCATCAATTCAGACACAGACTTGCAAAACTGTTTTACTGTTTTCTATGCCCCACAGTCTTCAGCCCTTGCTTTTTCAACTATCACTAAAACTTTTTCTTCTAATAGTTCTAAACCAGAAGTGAATCCATATCTGTAATGGACTAGAAATGAAAGCAGTTAAACTAGGATGAGCTGGAAGGAAAGGAACACATTTTTAGAAAGTTTTAGGAACAGTCTTCCCAGTTAATGCCATTTTTCAGACTTGTAAAATTTTTTGATTTAACCTTTTGTTTAACCTCAATCTTTAACAATGCCAATCATAATATCAAACTTTTACCAGAGGTGTAGTAGCAATAACTTCACGATGAGCTGAGTTTCATAAACACTGTGTGTGGGTGCTTGCATTTAACATCACATGTGCAAATGTCCCCCACATTTGGTGTGAGCAAACACGAGCAACCATGAATATGGTGAGGAAAACTCAAGTATTTGCAAAAGATTTTTCTCTTCAGTCTTGCTCCTGTCTTTAGTAACAAAAAATGTAAACTAAAAATTAGGCTGAAATGTTAGGGAGAAGAAATCAATAGGCAATTTCCTTTAATGGAACTGCACCAGATATTGAATGTAATAATATGACTGACTACATCTACTGAATCCGGTGAGTCCTTGAAGCCTCTGGAGTCCAAGGGGAGCACAACTCCCTAGAAATAGCTGTCAGACTGCTGTCCTGCAAGATGATGTCTGGTCACCAGCTCTACATCCACCCTGGCTTGTCTGTGAGCCTGGGACATAAAAACCTCTGTTCCCAGAGCCAATGGTATACATCTTTAGCTTTACAGTTCGCTGTTCAGGAGCTACACAGCAGGCACACACATGGCACACAGACCTTGCAAATGCCTTTAATACTGTGTTGATCTTCCCTTAACACTGTATAGAGAGACATCCCTTAACAAAATCACCATCCTGAAACCAATTCTTTTTATTTTACCCTGACTAAGCAGAGCCAGCATCTGGAGCAGGTGAAGTCCTTTAGTGCCTCAGTCAAGTTACGGTCCATTTCTCTTCAATGTCCCCTTTAGCCACTGCTACCACCTGGCCAGTTTCTCAATCTTATGTTTTTCAAAAAGTTGGGGCAAAAAGGCTTTTCCACTTGAAGTCAAAGCACTGGTCAAAATTTTATCTATAAAGTAAATGCTTTCATTTAGCCCTAGTTTGGAGACTATTGACAGGCATCTTACTAGCAATAGTATATGTAGCCTCACAAAGGCTTTTGTTTTATAACAGTCACAGTTTTAGTTCTATAACGTTAAAAAAAACCCCACACAAACCAAAAATACATGATGTTTAACTGGTTCAGCAGCTGCCCAAATAATTTCACCACCTGCTCCTGCATTTTGGATTTCTGCTCATCAATACTTTAAGACTTTTCCAGAGTAACATAAGGAGCCCATGGAGGGAGTGATCCTGCCCAGAGCTCCCTACTCAAGCACTGAACCACTGCTTCTATTGCAGAGGTCACAAGGTCTTCTGCCATCTCAGTGCTGGGGATGAAACATTGATTTCTGCATGTATTTCTTCTATTAGCAGTAACAGGAGCCTTCTGAGGCTTGCCTGGTAATGTCATTATCAGAAGGTCCATAATCTTGGTGGAACTTGTGGGATCCACAAAATCAAAACAAGGACCCTGAGGAAATATCACAGAAAACATCAAAACAGGGTTCTGGAGTACCTCTCTTGTGAGGAGAGATTGTGGGAGCTGGGCCTGTTTAATCTAGAGATGAGAAGACTGAGAGGGGACCAAAGAAATGCACGTAAATATCTCAAAGGCAGGTGTCAAAATGATGGTGCCAGATTTTGAGCAGCATCAAGAGACAAGACAAGGAGTAATGGCCATAAACTAAAACATAAGCAGTTCCACCTAAACATGAAGAAGAACTTCTTTACCTTGGGGATGTCAGAGCACTGGAACAGGCTGCCCAGGCAGGCCACGGAAGCTGCCTCTCAGGAGACATTCAAAACTCACCTTGACAGGTTCCTGCTTGACAGGTGTCATCTGCTCTAGGTGACCCTCCTTTAGCAAGGGGTTGGACAAGATGATCCCAGAGATCCCTCCCAATCCTAACTATTCTGGGATTCTGTTATAGGTAGGATTGCCATGTGCCTCTACCCTTTTCCCTAGGAGGTTATCTATGAGCAGCTGCAGTTAAGCAGTGGAATCAGATCACCTGCGAAACAACTCAAGCACAAAGTGGAGAGGCTGAGGCAACAAGGACCACATCTTCAGCTCTTGCACATTGGTAATTTGGTAGTTTATAGTAATTTGGGAATTTGCACCAGCTGAATGTGAGGCCTTTTTGTAAGTTAACTTAGTCCTGCATTTTCACATCAGGGTGGTAGTGAAACCATTTGAATAATCTGAGTTCTGTGATTTAGTGCACCAGTTGGTGAGTGCCAAGTATCCTTACAAGCAGGCACAGCACATGTGGGATGCATACAGGAATTTGTAAGGGTAAAAAGTGAAGCTGTTCTCCCTCAATACTAAAAACGTCTTCAGAAACATTATAAATACATCCTTAAAACAAAAGCTGTGACTATGCAAGAAGTACAGTGCTGCCAAAGATGTCAGAATATGACCCTTTTTAGCTATAGAATACTTCAAAAATTATTTCACAAGATTTTACTCTCTGGAGCACAAGAAGTTGACTCCAGAGCTCAAGCTGCAAAGAGCAACTGCTATAGCTGAAAGTATTTGTTTCAAAGCACTGTGGAAGTAAACGAAAGTGTCATTTTGCACTAACATGATAGGCAGCTACTCTGCCTTGTCAGAACAAGCAAAGTCCTGTAAGCTTTATCCCATTGCCACAGGCACTTGGGCACCTCTCTGGAAATCAATCACAGATTGGCCTGAAGAAGAGCAGAGCTGAAACAATGGCACCAGAGTAGAGGACCCCTAATGAAAGCCATTTGCTAGTCCACACCTAGGCTGTCTAGACAGCACCTCCTGTGCTTTGATCACTGATAAACCATTCTAAATGTTACCAGTGCTGCTTTTTTGTTTCTGTTTACAGGCAATCCATAGGCCTCTGGCCATTGCCTCTATTTCAAAGCAGCGCTTTTCATCTGACTGCAATCAAATAAAAAAGAACAAAGAGATGGGCATTTTGGATATGAGATACTTATTTTCCTGTGATTTATACAATTTCAAATGAAAAGTGAAAACAAAAAAGCAATTGTAAGTGTACATGTGATAAATGTTTCTAATTAGGTATTCTCTCTTAATCAATTTTAAAGCTGAATTC
This sequence comes from Sakesphorus luctuosus, assembly GCA_013396695.1. Lineage (NCBI taxonomy): Eukaryota > Metazoa > Chordata > Aves > Passeriformes > Thamnophilidae > Sakesphorus > Sakesphorus luctuosus. The sequence continues at coordinate 108,981 of VWZD01000519.1, read as the reverse complement.
CCTTCCAAACCAGCAATAACTTAGTGTAATCTTGCTTGTGTATGCATGTGTGTGTGTTCATGCTGCACAACACACACCTGTAGATTTTAGAGCCTTTTTAATCTTCACTGGAGCTACAATTCACGGTGCTCTCTTTGCTAGTACAGTCATGAACTGCACACTGAAAACTCCGCATGAAAGATCCAGGTATTTTTTCCCAGAGGTTCTCTTTTATGGTTTCACCACAGTACAAATCAAGCCATGGAAACTGAAAAATCTACCCCCAAAAATTGTGTGAAACTCTTATCCTATGTTTACTCAGTATATCCTGGCCCATAAATAACTTAGACTTCTTAGTTATACATACTGAGCTACAAAAGTTTTCTAAGATCTGTCTAAATATTATTTTGCGTGTGGATTTAAACATGTTTTTTCCCAAATTCAAGTCCCCAAATACCATGTGGTTGCCTTTAGCTGGATGTCAGTGCTTGAACTTTAAACCCTTCTCATCTTTTATCTTCAGCAACTTGAAATAGCCTGCTTAAATTCAGCCTTTGAAACCCTCCCAGCCCCTCCCTACATACGTCATGCCAGTTCAGATATCTTAAGCCTCTATCGCATACACTCTTTAAGAAAACGTACAAGATCATAAAACCAAGAAGAGATTTAATCTCATCTCTAAATTTGGCTCAACCAGTATATAATTTAAAAACATTTTATTTCTTGTGCGGTAATCCAAAGGAATTTTGGATGCAGCTTAACAACACTAAAAAACAGTTAATCTTGTAAGTCTCTGCATTTTTTTGTTCTTTATACTTGAAAATATTTCTGTTTCAAAACTCAAATTCAACATCAACTATTTCTGGTTCATCTCTTAAAGTGATGGATTTCTTTGCTATTCCATATTCTCTTCTTTCTGAGGTGTTAAGGAAGAATTTAATTAGGTGCCCTCAAAATTGCTGACCTGCTGGGAAATGGGACAAATATACCCCTTGGACAACAAACTACACTTAGATTGCTGAAGATGACATAATCTGTAGTCCTGGTTGACCAAATAGTTGACTTCAGACACTGTAGGATAAAACACCTTGCACAATATTTTACTCCCTTATAAAAATCTCATTAAGACAATCAAGATTTACCATTTAACGATAGTAGAAGTGATAATATATGTGGGGGGTTTTTTCCCAAAAGCAAAGTGACAATGCATCAAAAATGCTCCCAACGTAACATATGACCAGGAAGTAGGAAAGTAGAGGGGGGAAAAAAAGTCATAATAAACTTGTTTCACAACACAAGTGATGAAGAACAGAGAAATTAAAGCTCTTTCCCAGGGCTATGTGCGTACCATTCATTTACTAATCCTAACTTGATGCTATTTATCCAGGTCCCTTAGAGGATGCACAAAGTTGTCAGAGTTTAAGTCAAGTTCCTAAGTTATATCACTGATTACAATAGGAGCGGTACATTATAGAAACAGCCTCATAAAACTCTTCAATTTCATTCCTTTGGCAACATTTTCTTTCAGATTGATGCTATTTGAAGTGAGAAATCCCAAGGTCTCTGCAAAATAAGGCTATGGGCTGCATAGGAAAATCAATTAACATTTAAAGTTTCATGTATTTACCTCCACTGTTTCTTATCAAAAGTAGGACATCAGTTTTGTCTGACTGAAACAGCTGCTGAAAGTTATTTTCCACTCCTGGGGTAATTATAGCAGTTTTAGTAATGGCCTTTTAAGATGAAATTTAAATGATGCAGGAGAGAAAGGAACCAATGGCATCATTTATAAACACACTGTGATTCATACATATTGACTCAATGGTACAGTGGGATGTACTTATGGTCTTCTTATTCTCAGGAATATTTTTTATTCCAGTTTAATTCAGGAACCTTTCCCTCTCCTTCAAGTCAAAAGAGTTAACTGGGTGTAAATCTCCCAGGAATAAATGGAATTGAAAGAGTGCCCCTTGGAATAAGACCAGAACAGCTTTCCCAGAAAGAAAAATCCCTGAAATTCTATGAGTAACCAATAACTTTATGAACAAACTGCAGATTTGAGCCAAAAAGACATTAAGGAAAACAGAACTTTGCCCAAATTCAGCTTGCTTTGAATAAAGTTTTTAATTATCTCTGCCTTCCAATTATGTGTTTAAGCATTTTTTTATAAATGGAAAAAGTAGAGAAATAAAAGCAAGATTGGGAATTTTTGTTCTGTAGCAGTCTTTCTTCTTGTAGCTACAGTTAGCCATCAGATCTGTCATATGTCATTTTTCAGCTCATTAGGTGGGATTTTGGCAATTTCTGGGTACAGTAAGAGGTATTGAGCAGTTGAAGCTGGGAAGGTCAAATATTAAGCGAAATGTCATCATCACTAATCACTTCCAAGGAAAAATTCTTGCATAACTATTTAATGCCATGAGCTGACTGCAGTGGGACATACTGGTTTTTGCCAATTTCCATTAACTCTTGAGGCTCACAGCCAGAAGCTGTATAAGCAAAGGAACATAGATTGGATCAAGCTGTTGTTTTGCTGATATTCCTGGTGCCCCATATTACTTTAATAAGACTTCCTAGCAATGAGGGAGAAGCCTCAGAGAACGACCCAGCACATGGTCCAGTAAAATGCCAGAACATCTACAGACTGTAAATTGTTCACAGGGCACTGCTCAATTAGCATTTGCATGCTTTGGCCCAAAATCAGCGAACAACTTGCATATGCATTTTGCTCAGGCAAGTCCCCATGGGAGCAATAGCATTGCTTATGGGTAGGAAGCACGTACATCACTGTGAGCAGCATGGGGGCCTTCTTTGGACAAACATCTGCAACGACAAACGAGGGATCAAATCCTTCTCTGCTGCAAATCAGCAACTCCTAGTGTTGGTTGTGGGATGGTCTGGCACTGTGTGTATTATGCCAAGACAAGGATGGCTTTTAAAACACAAAGTAATGCTTCACAATCCCAACTGTTTCTTCTAATGTGCTATTTTGTGGTAAAGTTGTCTCAAGAAAATTCTTTTTCTGAGAATGCTTCAATGCTAAAGGCAGAACTGACTTTCAAGACTCATCAGTATAAAGTAATTAACTGGAATAACTCAAGTGGAATAGATTGTCCCAGGAAAGCTCTCTGGTGTGCGTGTATAGATGCTCCATTCCAGAGCAAGTGAGTTGTAGTCCAGATCACAGAGTGTTCAGAAGCCTAAGGGTAATTACTCTTTAATAATTTGGTCTCTTTTTTAGCCTTGGCTTTAAACTGCTCTTATTAAATAAGTACCAGAAACACACTCTACCCCCGCCTCCCCCAAGTTTTCTTTAAGTAGAATATTTAAATTCAAGTAAAACAAATTTATGATTTATAGACTAGTTTACTTTGCAGTGAAATACCAAATCATAGTTGAGGCATAGTAATTTTCAGCTGAAGGATAGAAATTAACAGCAAAAGAGCAATAATTTTTTTTTAAACCACTGAAAACAGATAGATGACAAGTAGAGTTAACATTAGGGATTTCTCTTAATATGTGGGCCAAGTAAGAAGTTCAGAGCTGTGGTGGATGCATAGGTGTGTCTCTACCCTCCTCCTTCCATATACAGACACAGTACCATGACATAGATTTGAGAAAGAAAGCTAATATATATCATTTGACCTATAAAATTTCCAAACAAAATGTAATAATTGGTTTTATGCAAAAATTTTATACTGCAAACATACGTAGTCCTACCATTATTAAAGGTAGAGAGGTCTAAAAAGCACATTAATTTAGCTATTCTCTCTCGAGGCAAGTCTGTATCTGAATGAAGAGCAAGGGTTCTTTTGTTGTTTTGTTTGAAAAAAAAAAGTAACAAATGCTGTCTTTGTTGAAGAAGCTTAATTAAAAGCAGATAAAAATCAAGAAAATATTTATTGTGTTCTTTTAAATTGAACAAAATGTTCCTGCAATTGTGAGCTGAAAAGGAGCTGTCTTTCTATTTGTCAAAGGGAGACTGAAGATGCATTGTGCAACCTTATCTATATCTACCCCATCTGTCACATAATCCTGTTAAAAACAGGGATACTTGTTCAATTGAGCCCTTCCCAGCAAAACTGCATCTTATACATAAATGAGCTAGTACTTTTACTCAGGCCATTTCTAGAGTTTAGGCAATAGCAGCATACCTCCATAAATAGTTGTGAAGATAAAACAATTTTGGCATGAAAGGAAAATCATAGAATCCCAAAGGAATAGGAATTACAGGAAAAACTTGCCCCCCATGACATTCATCTTCTCAAGAGACATACCCAGATTATTCTGAAGGGAAACAACAAAAAAGCCCTGTGGTATAAATTATGTACAGAGATTGCATTTCCAAGGTGTTCTAAAAGTAAGTTAAAATAGGAAGCTGCATCACTGAATTTATCTCTTCATATCTGTTCCCACAGTGCCATGGCACAAATCTTGTAGACAAGCTTAGAAAGAAGTGGTTATAATGCCAAAAAGTGCTATCATTGATTCTGAAGGTACTTGTTTTACACTTTTCTACACAATGATCGCAGAGTATGTGATGCAAGAAGACATTGCTCCCAGCTGTAATGCACACGACCCTGCGTTCCGCATTACACGCAAATGCTTAGCAAGAGTAACAGGTTAACAAAGCATTGGCAAATGGCTTCTTTGTTCACACTGTTGCAAAAATAAGCAGACAGGGAAACTGGGGCAGGGGGCTGGTTTAAATTCTGTAACACACAAAATAATTAATTCAGTCATTAGTAGCAGTCTCCCTGAGGGTAGTGTAACCTGAAGAGGATATCACAATTACAGCGCTCATGGTTTTTTTTCAAGCTTGTTGGCATTTGACATGAAGAATTTATCAAAAACGACATCTCTGTTTAAGGAACTCTCATGTAGCTCTTCCTGACTTCCTTTACACATTGATTCTCATTTATTCTCCTAGTAGACAAGTCTGTAAGAACATCAAAAGTCACTATACCTCTTCCTTTTCAGTGCATATAAGACTTCTACTACTGTAGAATTTGCATGCCTACCTACCAAAATATCATGTAAATATTTTCCCAAATCTTGTATTAAGGAATCTTGGTTAAATTTTCAAAAGTAGTTAGGCATCTAAAAATGGGAAATATTCAAATATTTTCAAAATTCTGATTGCATGACACCAGTCCTGTGAGAAGACACCAGTCATTATTTCACTCAGTGCCCTGGCCCCCGGCCACACCACCAACCATTGCTCTGCTTCGAGACAGGAACAACTGTCATTTAGGCAATACTAGGCTGTATTCTTGGAAGGTAAGAAGTTGCTCAAGATAGAAGTTGCTGGGAGCTACCCCAAAAGAACCGGAAATGCTCATTCATCTCCTGGAGGTCCCCAGCCCTTCAAAGACCAAAAAGAAGAGCAAGAAAAGCAGCATTAAGTTGCAGAGATCAACAGAAAATAGTCCCATATTCTTAGGGAAGCATCTCTGAATTTCTCTGAAGACTTGATGATGCCTTCTATCTTCCTTAAGTGATTCATATGAAAACATAACTCTTGTGAACAGAAAGTGCCACCTCCATTTCCAAATGGTTGCTGAAAGCCCTAAGTTTTACTGTAGTGTAGTGCATTTAATGGTATCTCAGCAGCTTTCGGCATCTCTGTGCAAGAGAATAAATTGCTGCCTTGTAAGATGTGTCTTGGGTCCCACAGGACACCACTCTGTGCCCAAAGGGTACCGTGAACTTCCACTGTGTTGCAACATGAGATAGGCAGTGAAACACTCACAGAAAAAATACTGTTTCAGAAAACAGGTTATTTCACATGCACGAAGTCCAATTAGGGCTAGATTCTTTTCCACAGAGCTGGACTTTGATTTCTTTCCTGCTTCAGCAGTGAAGAAAAGGATTTAAGAGCCTCAGATGGTCTGAGCATATTGAACTGGAAGAAAGCTGCAGATGAATATGTCCTTGAAACAGAATATGTGCAACGTAAACCATGTGTCAGATTCTTTATGTTTGGGAGCAGATGGTGACACATACAAAGCAAAGGTGTTCAACGCCATATTTTAGGGTCACTTTAGAGCAACCATTATAAATTGCAATTTTCTGATGAAAACAACATAAGAAAACTTGTTCCTGTTCAGTATTAACTGGTTACGGACAATGTGGAAAAGGCTTCTTGCATCCATATTTTTCTGCTTCTCTTTACTTTTCTCTTGTCCTATGAAGAGTTTTTCTAATCATTCATATATGTCCTCTAAATCTCTAAAAATATATCTTTCTTTATACAACTCTTTCAAGAAAAAAGTCAGGGCCAGAGAGAAGCAGAGCAAACCTTCTCCATCTTAACTGGCCATTTCCTCCTGAAAAAAAAAAAAAAAAAAAGGCAGCAAACTGCAAAGACTGAAGATCTCCTCTTGTAGATGGTCAAACCCTTTAGGTACACAAGGTACACATATGAGGATATTGGATAAACTCTACGAAACTTCTCATGTGAACGTTCACTGTGTCAGGCATTTAATTCCAAAATGCAATAAATTCTCACAGTGTATGAGGCAAAGTACTAGCAGTTCTAAGATAAAATATTTTGTCTGAGGGTCAGACAAACTATAGGTATTATAGGAATATAGAGGAATGCCTCTTATAAGAATGCTGCAATCACATTCCTCATTTTGCAAAAGAAAGGGAAGCCCCAGGATGACCAAGGAAATGTTAATGTTTCCAGGTGGTGGTTATATCCCTTAGCTGAACAGATGTATAAAGAGATAGGTTTAATTAAGATTCATGGCACAAAAAGCAAGACTTAACTAGCTGGAGAGTGAGCACAGTTGTATGATGTGGCAAAGAACATTCCTGGTCAGGTCCTGCTAGGGCAAGCTTACTTCTTGTTAATGAAATGTAGAGGGAAGTCATTGATTGAAAGCCACAAATAAAGTTTTGTTCACTGATCTTTGATAGGAATTCAGTAGCTGCTACCAGCATCTGAAATGATCTCTCATTGCTCTGAAAATCCCTTAAATTCATGTGTTCTGCCCATCCTAAAGGTATCCTAAGACTGTCAAGCTTTGGAATTATCTCAGTAAACAATTTTTAAGGTACCCTGTAGAGTCTTTCTACAGAAATTGGCATTAATCAGCAGCATCATTGCCTCCACAAAAGCAATGAATATTGCACTTACAGGCATTATCTGACTCTCCCTGATGTTGTTAAGGGATATTTCTGAAAGTATGTGGTCAGAGTTTCAAAGAAAAACTTTCTGGCCACATTTTTTCATGGTAATGACCAACACAGCCAGTCTGGATTATAGTTGCAAATAACAATTTAACCAAAGAATTTTATCCAATGGAAAAATCAATATGGTTTACAATGAGTGCATGTCATAATAGCCACAGGGCAGCCACTAATATTGTCATTAAAGACATTCTTGTTTTTATTAATTTATGTTCTTCCTCTTTAAAAAAAAAAAATCTATGTGAGCAATAATCATAAGGGAACACCTCTACATTCATTTGCTTTTCAAATGTGCCTGAATTATTTAGTTTGTCTAATGAATTTGTCTTGTACTAAGATCTTTGCTATCAGTTCTTGCCCTGCAGCCCTACCTGGCATTGCTATCAATGGTACTGTTGACTGAGTGAGAGCTGGGTGTTTGGGGACAACATTAACTGGAAAATTCAAGAAGTGAACAATCCATCAAAACTTGTGTGTTGACTAAAAACACACTAAAGTGACAGAAAGCTATCTATGTGTTTAGTCATGAAGAGTTATTTTTAATGTCTCAAAATGTGTGCATACCAAAGAACTTTAATGTCTGAGGTTTCTAGCATGATTAGGTCTATATATATGCAGTTTCTGTGAAAATAGGAGGAAGGAGAACAGGTCAGTCCCCCACAATCCTTACTCTCTGTGCAAAGTGCGAATGACTCCAAAAGTTCAGAGTGAATGTATTTAGTCCCTCTATGACTCTCATTAGTTGATATTATAGGAATATTATAGAAACTGCCTATGAAGCTTCTTGAGTATAATGCCAGAGCACCAGAACTGAAAAATCTAGAGCTGACTATTACTGCAGGAAAGGGATGTTCAATTTGAAGCATCCCAGTATGTGAATCCATCCATCTTACTCTTTACAATCTTTCCCTGCTTCAGGGTGGGTCTGTCTTCCCATGGTTTCTGGAAGACTCTTGCGGTAGCACTGCTTTCAAAGCTCAAAATCAGTGAAATGCCACTTCACATAGTCCACTGAGGAAATCAAGAATCACATCAATACCAACAAAAATGGGCTGAGAAATCAGTCCCTAACTGCCAGCTTAATAGAAATCATAGTCCTAAGACATAAAAAATAATTCTGAATCTTAACACCATATTTGTAGAAACAATGGAAAATTATTTATTTGACAAACTAAACAGTATTAATGGTCTGATATTTAATAACTGGTGTTTGCCACATCATCAGTGCATCTGCTACAGAAAGATGTTCTGGCAATCAAAAAAATTTGGTGGAGGGACTTCTTGTTCGGAAAGGGTTATATGCATTGCCAAGTCCCAGGCCTCTCACAACAGACCTCTTCTGATTAATGTAAAATGTAAATAAATATTAAAGCCAAGAAGAGAACTGCAAATCAGGACAAAAAATGAGGCATTAGGACACTCCACTTAAAAAGGAAGTACTGATCCTCATGCTCACTGCTCCAGGGGCTCCACTGGTTTTGCTTCTCAAAGTTTTCAGTAAACAAAAAAGAATGAGTGAGTTGCTGATGAAGGACACTCTCAAATGAGGATTTTCCTGCTCCCACATGTTATTTTCTATATATATTTGTTCTAAAACTGGTATTTCTGCAATGTTGGGGTTTTTTCCCCAATTAAACTCTAAACAGGCCCATGAGGATTTCAAGATGGTCCAACCTTTGGACCTTACATTGCTAGATTAATTATCTTTCTAGGTTCTGTGTGAGTAGAATCATATCCATATTTGATATGGGAATGAAGGGTTTTGAAGAAGAATTGAGATATAAACAATTCCCAAGAAAAATCCTTCGGATCCCTTCTTATTTGCGTATTAGGACATATTCACCCAACAGGGGAGCGAGGGATTGTGCTTTTTCCTTATCCACAGCTCAGCTGCCGGCAACCCTGGTACCACATATGTTTGGGAGATGATTTATCTGAACAACATGCTGACAAAATCAAAAATACATCAGAGAAACAAACAAAGCCAAGGAAGTTATTATACCTCAGTAAGACTGTTTGGCATATATTTCTCAGTTGTACAGAAACAGACTCTTTTTTCCTCCAGATTTAAAAATAATTGTCAGTTTGCCAGCCCAAGTGTTTATGACATTTTGAATAGGACTTGAGTAAAAATGTAAGTGTGGAAAGAATGGTACCTTTCCAAAAAGAGCTATTTACAAAGCCAGCACAGAGCCATCACTGATTGTGATAAAAACCCTATCAAACTCTTTGAGCATGTTATACAGTGATATAAGACAGAATGGTCCTAAAAGCAGAAAACACATTATTCTTCGTACATTCTATAGAGCAACACAGTACAAGACGTTGAATAACTTAAACCAAATATATGTTCTCTGATCAAAAGAATTGTCTTTATATTGGCCTGAGTTTTTGGAAGCTATGAATAAAAAAAATTCATGAAAGATCATGGGCTTTAAGAAACATTTAATTAATTTGAAAAAAAACATAATGTTACCTTATGAACTGTATTTATATTGATTCCCTGTCTTGACTGTGGGGTGGAAGAACAGAAAGGATGTTCTGGTAGTGATTGTTCATTTTATGAGCTCTAAAGAGCTCTGCTTTTTCAGGGGTCAGAGACAGCTTATTCTAAAGAACTTGAAGAAGAGTAGCTCTTCCCTCAGCATTAACTTCCTGCTCAAATTAATTCAGGCCAATTTGCAGGTTCAAAAGGTAACTGCTGAAAGGAAGCTTAGCGGGGGTGGAATGAATGAGCCCAGGCTGATACTGCCAGGTGATTTGAATCAGATTAGTTGAACTCAAGTTCTTAAAGAAGCAGTATCATAGCTTAAGCAGCTATCCTTGGGGTTTTTCTAACAATAACAGGGCAAGGACGGTATTTCTTCAGTATTTCCTTTGCCATAGACAACACTTTGTAAACTTGGGAACTGTACTGTGAACTCCAGATATCAACAGATTATGCTGAAACTCCTAACCATGCATTTTGGGAATCAGAGAAAAAGCTTGGGTTTGTGCCTTGCTTGGCACTGGGTGTAGCCTTAATGTCATTCTTTCTGTGACTTTTCCTTCCCTACACAATCAAATAGGACTGTCCCATTATGTGGCAACGGAAAAGCAGCAGTCATTTCCAAGCACATGCAGTTTGTGACAGGGATTATATGATTCTCAGTTTATTGGGAAGGATATTGGGAATTTTCACAGGATTTTGGCAAAAATCTACTTCTGAGAATAAAACTGATTTCCTCTATCTCCTGTATCTCTAAGTAGAACAAACTTTGGCCCTGAATTTTTAGCATATTTCGGTGGAAGTTCCATTAACAGAGCTGGAAATTTTCCCAGGGAAGATTGTATCACTAATACTGTGTTTATCCAGACCTTCTTGTGAATATCTCTGCAAAACCCTGCATTATAGGTACACAAACAAAATGCCCCTTGAAACATATACCTACCAGGTATAATCCTCCACATGAAATAACTTGTTAAATTTCATCATGCTATTGAAAAAATGCTGGAGATGGCAGATAAGAAACTTGGCCACTTTGACACTACTGTCAATACCCCAAAACTCGAGTGAGCATTAGGAGGAAAACAAGTTGTCATAATGTTGCCTGAAGCAACAGGTTCTATTTTACACCATTGTTGTTGGGTCTTCTGGAAGAGAAGGAGGCTGTGCAAAATTATGCAGGCATGGATAAAGCATGAAACATACGTTCACTAGAAGCTGGGAGCCTGCTTGATTGCTAGTCAGAGCTGCTATTTTTTTTCTTTGTACAACAAGGAGCTGGTTAAGCATCATTTTGCCAGAAATAAGGCTGCTATTTTAAAATAAATAGTTAGAGCAAACACAGTTCCAGTTGAGGCATAGAAGACATTTATTTTGGTCTCAAAGTCTATGTTAATATTTTGAATACATTCAGGAAAAAAAAAAGGAGGGAGAGAGAGAGAAAGAGAGAGGGAGAATTTGCCTCGCTAGAAAAGCAGGGAAGTGCAGTACTTATGAATAGGGTTTTGAGAGAGGAAAAAGGAGTAAAATTTTCAAGTACTCATTATTTATAATTTTTAATTGATGGAAGATGGAGTTTTTCTGAGAAAATTCAATTGTTTTGCACCATAAGAAACAGAAGGCTTTTAAAATACTTCATTAAGCTCAGTGATCATTAGAGTGGAGACTGTCTTGCTAATAAAGTATTTCAATTTTTGAGTTTCCTACACTAAACTGTATTGGAAATTCGAAAGAGTTTTCTGAGGTTACTAGGCATGCTCGGAGAGCCTGTAATCCACAGAGCTGGTGTGTTAGTGAGCTTTTTGAGCTCTGGCCAGGGGTGAAAAAGGTGCTGCTAGTTCCTGTGATCTTTGAGACCAGCCAGCCACATCACACATTTATGGAGTTTTGGGAAAATGGGTAACTAATCAAGACAACGAACAAAAGAAATCCACCATCTACAAAAATCTTTGTTTCTCTGGAAAACTCAAGCTCCTGGCCTGGACTCTTTTTGTTCCCTGCTGGCCTGGGATTGCAGGATGGGGAGCTGAAAGATAAGAGCAAGATCTCAAGCAGGTTTCCTTCATGAAACAGCCCATTTTCCATCAAAATACTTAGAAGAATCGACCTATTTACCCAGAATGCTTCCATTTCCAACAAAGCACTGTGATGCCACAGACATCCCTGTGCACTTTCTAGTGCCCCAAACTCCCAAAACAAGACGCTGAAGCCAAGCCTCAGGCTGCTGCCACAGAGAGCCCTGGAGGCAAAGCCAGCCACCATGTCCAGAACCCAGCCACACTACTTGATTCCCAGCTATTGCTTAGTCTTGAGACCTAGACATTGACTTTCCCAACTCACATAAACTGGACATGAGTTGTAACTCATATATGCAAATGTTGGCTGTCAGTGAGACTGGGACAACATACTTGTGACATCATTATTTCAAAGTCACCTTACATGCCTTAACAAGTCCCATCTTGCTAGTTGTCGTGTAACCAGAAACTGAACCTAGATCTCCTAAGGTCCGGATACCCTATTTTTCTAAATTTGCAGTATTTGGCATAATATCTTTATGACTGGATTTTCTCCATGTATCCCTAACTTGTATCCCTAACCCCAACTGCCAAAAAACTGAATTAAAAACTTGGAGGCCATTATAAATATACTTACCAAAGCCAAGTTATGAAGCTATCTACTGGCTTACAAACAAGAGAAATGTCTTTTCAAAGCTGCTGTACTTGTTTCAGAATCCTATGAAAAAAATATTGTTGAGTGAATAATTTATAATAATGAAAGTATGTGACAAATATTGCTTCTTTTACTGTATAGATAATTTTGTTGGACATATAGGGTTTTTTTTCCACTGGTCTGGGGAGTTAGTTCACACAGTTTTCTTTTCACTTTTTCATTTGCCTCATACCTGAAATTTCATCTGTGTTGCTGAATTGTTGGCAAGAGTAATTTTTTATGTTTCCTGACTGGCAGAACAAAAATTTCAATTATTTTTTGTATGATATCACAGAAGAGAAATTTGATTCTCTTTTCCATCTTCATTCTTTAACAATTTTAATCACATCATCTTGTGAGTTCAGCTTTCATTTTAGCAAAACATAGCAAATGTATGGGGTAAAGCAAATTCATTTAGAAGTTTATTTACATACTGTTTTTTTCTTCTAGATATTTAACTAACTTCTTAAAGAAGCAAATTATATTAGATTACTCTTTACTGAATAATGATTATATTTTACCAGAGCTAACTTTTTCCATGGTGATTTAAAGAAAGTTGAGGAAAATAACACAGCCTGGGAACAACTGCCATATTCTAAGCCTGTGGCAGCGTCTTTGAGGTAGTGGACTAAGGCTTAGGTACCAATGCAAAATTCAAACCTCCAAGTGAAACATGAACTAGAGTATAAGTTGTCTTCAGGCTCCTTGTGCCTTGATGGTGAAATTTGAAATATATTCTCAGAGGCTGCTCTCATTAATTTAAAAATTCAAAAGCCTCATTGTATTGTGCATGTCACTTTTTACCACAAGAGTCACATTATAGGTACTGTAATTGCTCTCTGGAAGTCAGATATAAGCTTGTGTTTAAAGGAACATTTTTTTATGAAACTTTAATAACAGCATTGTTACAGATTGTTCTACCAAACTGAGAAACTCAGCCTGATGTCTTTTTCTTAAAGGATGTTGTGTTGGAGTTATGCTTTCTACCTTCTCTTCACGGTGAAGCAAATTTTCAACACAACCTTCTGGAAGCTTTCCACAAAAAAGTGGAATCTTTTCCAAGTACAACCACTAGTATGTGCAAAAGGGTCGGATGCAAGTTGGGTGACTGGTGCCTACCTGATGCTCACATGAAGGCATATGGATCTTCAGCTGGTGGGAAGGAGCACAGTATTGATATGTAATACTGAGGGTTTCTCTCACTGTTGCTGATTGAAAGATTTGATCCATTAATTGAAGGATAATTGGAAGACTGTTTTGAAAGGTCTCCTGGGAAACCCAAACTAGAATGATGAGAATGTGTGAATATTTCTTTTACTTTGCAACTACTCTTCAAGGAACGTTTTCTTAATTTCTAATTTCAAGTTCAAAGTGGCTGGAAAGCATGTGGCATGAATGCAGACCCTGTGGAAGTGGGGCTGCACTGGCATGAGTTTATGGGTAAGCAAGACCTTTGCAGGGATGATTGAGGCTGTTTGCAACATCAGCGATTTGTTCTGGCAGTTTCAGGCCCAGTTCAGTGCTGTTTCTCAGTGGAGACTGGACATTACTCAAAAGCACATACCTTCTCTTGCAAGTGAGCCATTCCCAACATTTCCTCTTAGTGCAGATTGCTTGTGTTGCATTTGCCTGGCTGGCCACCAGGGGAAGATTTTTGGTGTACCGTTCACAGGGCCAAGGTTGATCAAAATTGGTGTAGTCCCTAAACCCAAGTATTGATAGGAACCTAAGCCAGTTTGTGGAAAGAAGGCCATTTGTCTGTGTTTATTTAATTCATGTCCAAACAGTCCACAGCACTGGGGTGTGTCACAGTTGTGTTTTACACAGTCACCTCTGCCCAGACAATGAAAACTCTGTGTTAGCAATAAAACTATTTCATGGAAATAGTAGTAGTGTAGTCAGCTGAGGATTTTCACAGTGGCCTAAGCTTTGAAACTAATTCTTTTTGACTAATAAAACTGAAAAGTGTTCGTTTTCTGAAATGTGCGTATTAACAGTATGAGGTCTATTATTATGTCAAATGGTATGATTTTTAAAGGCAGGGAGATACAAAAAATGTACCTAAACCCAGGAGTATATTTTTTGTTCTAATGCTTGATACCAGGCAACAAGGGAAGCAGGAAAAGTAAGAATTAAAAATAGACTGTGAAATATGAACTAAATATCTTTGGTGCAGAGTCAATTATATAATTAATTACAGTCAATGGCTATGACAATTTTTTACCCTTTCCTACCCCTTTACTTCTTTACTATGTTCACAAGGTACTTCCCAGAAATATTTATTCACCTGTAAGCTATAGAGCAAAGCTGCAGAGCTCTAGACCCAAGCTCAGTGCTTTGCTGAGGTACCCAAACTCACACAGTCCCTTCCTGCTGCCAGCCACTGGCTGCTGAGGAAATGCCTTGGCACCGGTGGTGTGTCTCAGTCCCACACATAAGTGAAACAGCAGGAAGGATATGAAAAAATGCCAAGTGTCTGACACAGATGAAATTAAGTGAGGAGTTAAAGAGTGCCTTTTCATGCCACCTAGGTACACAGGCAGAGGGATGTTTGGAACAGTCACAAGTGCCTAGAAAATCTAGAAATGTCATATATCCAATAGCTATATGTTTCTAGTAGGTATATAAAATGTCTATGTCTAACAGATATAAATAAAATAAACAGCAGCTGCATCTAGGTTGGAGTTTTGATGTAAATTCTCTCCCGCCATTAACTCCCCATGCTATTAGTTAACAAAAGGAGTAGCTAACTACTGCCAATTTCTTCTTGATTGTTTGGGGGAAACTAGGGAAAGATGGGTTGGGAAACAGGCTTGGACTGTCTCTTTTGTTCTTGGGGACTACACACGGCTCTGGCGGTGTGTGTGTTGCTGTGGGAGAGAGGCCGTTGCTGCTGCTCCTTGCTGAGACTGCGGAGTAAGCCAGTTTTCCCCTGCCACTGCTGTTGCTCCTGGTTTTGGCATTGGGATCCCGGTCTCCATTCCAGTCTCACCACCACCTGCAGTGTCATGACTGGTGTGCCCTGGCTGCAGCAGCGACCCAGGAGAGAGAGGTTGCGGCTGCTTTCTGGGACACGCTGCGGGTCTCCGTTTTCCAGCTTTCCTTCGTTCAGGACAAGGAACACAGGGGGAGAGACAGAGTTCATCTGAGAGCTCACCGCTCGTCTGTCTCTCTGGAGAGGGACTGGGAGCTCACCCTGCAGCCAGCCAGGCTGTGACACTGACACTGCCTATAAGTATACCTTTTTTTCCAGGAGGAAACCTGCTGGTTTGGGGTTGTTGTGTTTGGGGTTTTTTTTCTTGTGTTGGGGAAGCAGTTTGTTCTGGTCTGTTTACAGTTGTATCAATACCTACACATATATATATATATATATCACAGTTAAGAACAGTTATCCTTCTTATATCCATTTTCTGATTAAAGTTCCCTTTCTTAAATTTGATAAAGGGTGACATGATTATTGTGGAGGAATCCCCCTCCCCCGTTTGTGGGTAAACATTTTGGTTTTTCCCCTCTAAACTAGGACAATCAAATATTTTACATATAGAAACTGCATATATATGTATATATCTAATAACCATATATTTCTAGTGGATATATGCCTAAGAGATATAAATAAAATAAACCACATCTGCATCCAATATTTTACATGTATAAAGAGAATATATATAATAACTCTATATTTGTAGTAGATATGCAATATGCCTAACAGACCTAAATAAAATAAACAGCAGATATGTCTAATGTTTTACATGTATATGTAGATGTGCCTCCATGCTGTAGTTACTTTTTCAGTTGCCCAAGTACTTTAAGAATAAGAAATAGAGAAAAATGTAGCACTTTTTGCATCAGAAAACAAAAATCAAAATTCTTCCATAACTTTGACAGCAAAAAAAAAATCTTCTTAACTCTTTAAATAATATTTCCAAAATTTTAAATAGAAAGAAACTGCTTTCAAAACTCTAATACATTAAAATCTGAAAAATGAAGGGCAGCAATCATACCCTATGATTTCCATTCCTCTGGAGAAGGACTATGGCTCCTGGTCTGCACTGGGTTTTCCCCAGAGAGGCTCCCAGCATGTGCTGTAGGAAAGTAATAGAGTCTTCCTAAAGAATAAGAAAGAAGCATATGTAAAAAAATTATTTTATCATTTACCTACACAGAGAATTACCCATCCAATGAGATGAATCATTCTTTTCATTCACCATTATTTGTACCTACATTGTTTCTGCCCTTCAGTCTTACTGATGTGCCTTCTGTTTCTCTCCAAATTTCTGACCATTTTACTTTTGCCTATCCTGTTAAATATGTATTCTTCCCACTCTGCCACCTTTCTATGGGACATGCAATGTAAATAGTGAATATAAAGTGCAGAGTAAAAAGTCTTTGGCCCTTAAATCTCAAGAGTAGAACTTGTAAGATGAATGTGGACCATGGCTCCTGTATGTTATTGTTCATGCTTGGATTTTCTATGTCTGCTGTAGTCATGCAGAAAATACTTTGGGAATTAAGATGGCTCGTTCATTTTATTTTCACAGTGCTTAGCAAAATGAGTCATCAATACTGGAAATTAAAAAAACAGAAGGGAAAAAAAGGGCTGCATGGGGGGTAGGGGGGTAGGGAGTGGGGGGGAAAGGATACCTAATGATGTCAGAATTGATCTATACTGACCTAAGATATGTACCAGGGAAGCTGCAAGGCGATCACCACCTCTCTCTCTCTCTCTCTGGATCTCTGTGGGCAGGACTACTCATTGGCTTTGGAGTCAGTAACTGGAAAAAGAAGTAAAATAAAATTAGAAAATTATGATCCTCAGGGTATTTTTTTTGAAGCTGGATTGTAGTACAAGCACAAATGTTCTTTAAGGCCTTGGAATCATATTTTAAAAATAACTAGTGCTATTGGCACTAATGGTGTGGTCTCCAAACAACTGGTTGTAAGAGTGTAATTACAAAACACACAGAGAAAAACCACTAATACGGATGGTCCCAGCATCTCTAGGGAAATGATACAAAGATCTCAACATTCTGGATGTTGCTGTGTGCAATCAGGATCCAAGCCAACACTGAAAGTGCCTAGGTCCAAGTTTGATGAGGCCCTGAGCAACCTGGTCTAGTGGATGATATCCCTGCCCATGGCAGGGGGATTTAACTTGATGGTCTTTAACGTCCATTCCAACAGAAACCATTGTAGGATACCATGACAGACACTGTTGTAAAGTTCCCTTCAGCAAAGGAAGCAATACCCAATTTTGCAGTAGTGCTTTCATTTGTAGGGATTTTCCGTGTAAAACAATGATTAGAGCACAAAGCTAGGATGTGGGAGAGGTAGGTTTGGTTGCTTCTTCACTCTGAAGAGACTTCTCAATTTTCAGAGTAAAGGGTTGGCTATTTTACATGATCGTGACTTTCTTGGTAACTGTGGATTTGATATGTTATAGGATGAGATCCCCAAATACCTTTAAACATAGTTTCCAGATGCCTTGGCAAATAAGACCATATGAATATAAGTATCTTCGATAAACACAGAATCAGGCAAAAAAGATTCAGTTGACATGGCATTTCTGAATGATGAAAACTCACATATTTAATTTTCCTTACTTCTCTCCATCACAAGAAATCTGAGCACGAGCCCATTTTCCTGCTACGTCTGGTCAAGACACAATGCAGTCAAGTTTCTAGTTCAGATTAAGTCCTCTGTGCACATGTACAATGCAAATATTAATAATAAAAAGAAAGGTACATGTTTAATAAATGAAAATGTCTATGTTGAATATGATTTTACTTTCAGCTTGTTTTTCTCTGATCTTGAATGCTTTCTTTTTCTAGATATTCCTCAGCTACATCTATGCTCTTAGTATAAAATTATGCTATGTGTAAAGAGAGAAATTTTCTTTTATTATATGTTAAAAGAGAACATAAACATAGTGGAAGCCTTTAGCAAAGCAATGTAACTTGATATACTGCCTCAGCTGATCAAAACTTACCACTACCCTTCTTATACCCATTTTATGGTTTTCACTGCATGCCATTTCTTAATAAAATCACCTAGTCAGTCTCTGTTGCAGTATGAATATTCAGGGATGTAGACATGACATATAATTAATACAGCCTTTCTTCCCTCTTTCTGTTTCAGATTATAGACCTAGATTTTGGACAAGTGCATAAATTTTGTATTATAGCATGAGGAGCAATTAATTCCATTAATAAGCAATAATTCATATAATTCAGATCATGGGCTGTCACTATGAATTACTTCATTAGCCGGCTTTTTACCCTAGGCTAAAAAGCCAGCTTCATTAATTCTGTAGAAGGCTTATTTTCTTCTCTTGAAAAAACACAGTCGAGCCCACTTAAAGGAATACTCCATTTAACAACAGATACCATTGAAGAAAAAAATAATTCAGCAGCAAGTCTCTATACATGTTAAAGTTATTTAAAAGATAAAACATTTAGATAACACTTATGTATGGAATGAATGTCACCAGAAAGATAGCTGTTATGAATAATGATTTTCTTCATTACAAGGGATCTCAGTTATAGTCTGGACTTGATAATGAGCATATCATGCTCACATGGAGTTGAATATACTTATTACAAATCATTTTAATGATGCATTAACTTTTAATTAGATCTGTACTTCAAATTAAATATACAGTGAGGTGAATATAACTGTAATAAGAAAGGAAACTGGGATAAGATTTCCCTGCATTCATTTTGTCTCTTTTGTGCTGTGACATTGACACATATTTTACTGAACACCTTCCTTATTATGTTACATCTCGAGAGTTGCAGTGAAAATTATCAGGGAGGAATATGGCTTTCAAGTGCTACCAGGGTTATGGTTTTCAGTGGTTTACCCATGTAGATATCCAGACAAGTAAAGGGAATTCTGGAAATCTTGTGTCCTCTTTCTAATTCATAATACTCAAAGAAGATATTTATTAGTAGTATGACATGAAGAAGAAAATAATCTCAACATGCTTCACTGAGTTAAGATAGATGGGTCTGGGAGTGAAATGTTACTCTCTGTGAGGCTTGTGGGGTTTGTAAGAACTATTATCCTCCAATGAAGAAACTAATTAATAAAATACCCCATTCTACTGTGAAGTCTGAAAGTATGACTGCCCTTACAATGATCTTTTGGAAGACACAAATGAAATGTCCTTTTATCTTTTTTTTTTTTTTGTGCATATTCTGCTGTCTGCAGATTGTCTGTGAACTATGAACAACAAAATAAATTGTATGTCAATAAGCCAGAATTACTTCTATGATTGACTGATAGTAGACAGCACCCTCAATATATTTTGTTCACTATTTATGATAACTTGGATAACTCCCTGGCAGGCATGACACTGAAATCTTTCCATTATATGTCCTTAATACTCAACTCTTTCATTATTCAGTATGTCTGAATATTCTAATCTGCTCCTGAAGAAAAAAAAAGTACAATAATATCACAGCCCAGAAAAATTATGTCACATTTTTATTAAATTAACTATGGGTTGTAAGTTTACCTTAACAACCACAAACATTCCTAAATAAAACTAAGGTTACTCCTTGCTTGATTTTTTCCAGATGAAAGGTTTCTAGATTTTTTTTCAAAGGAAATTATTATTTTCATGCTGCTGCATACTAGCAAATTGGTGAGAAATGCTTCCTCTTATTGAGATGGCAATGGTGTAGCAGCTGTGATACAAACACCACGCTGAATGAGCAGCAAATCTTGCAGTGTAGAATTGTTCCAGTAAACGTTAAGTGATTTGAAAAGACCTGACAGGCGAGAACAGCAAGCCCTGGAGTCATGTAAAATGCAAGAGAAATACCACTTTATGGATGCTTCATGATGGCTTCAGAAACAGAAACAACAAACTAGCTATTAAAATATAATTTAGCAATAATATTCCTCCCAGTTTGAAATCTATGAGAAATAAATTCTTTTACATTCAAGAGCAATCTAAAATCTGAAAAGAGGCTCTTATTTTTTATAGATGGATACATTTGGCTGGACTGTATGAAAATAAAATTCAATTATATGCTACATTGGTACCAGTCAGAATAGCTTATAGCTGGGGAGGATCTCTTCCCTCCCTCTCTCTTTGGTGGCATATTCTTGAGTGTATTTTAATAAATCCCTTGGAAACAAACACGGGAAATTACTCAACATTCACCAGAAAGTGTGAAGAGTGAAGAATATGAACATATAGCAATAAACCAATTAATCAATTAATTCAGCAATGCCTGCTGGCAGTGAAGTGCAGTTAACCCAGAAGGCTCTGCAGATGCTGGAGCCACAGAGGAGGCACTTCTGGTGTAGCCATTTTGTAGGAGCAGTTCTAAATCTCATTCTGTGCCTGAGAAGCAAGGGATAGAGTGTCTAACAGAAATGCTAAGGGGATTTAAAGTAGACTAGGTATAATTTATATCCTTTCTTGGACTTCAGCCAGGGTACTAAAGTTGTTGCTCTGCTGGCAAAGAGCACCTAGGGATTCTTAATGACCAGACATGGTCACGACCTCTGTTTTGCAAGTAATCCAAAAAACAACACATCCTACAGAACAGTGATCCTAACCACTAAGCAGCCATTGCTAGCATGCAGCTCTCCACAGCTTAAGGGGGAAAATAATTCTTGTGCTTCAACCTTTCTGCATCACTGCCACAAGGTTCAGTGTTGCAAATTGTCAGTGCCATTGACCCCACTTCTCTGAAGCACTTAAGCGTGCGCTTAACTTGGAATTAATAAAGCAGTCAGGAAATGTCATAGCGCTTTGCAAGCCTTCCCTTCCTGCCATTCTATTATTCACCTAAGCAACCACCAATTCATGCTGTAGCTTTTATTTTAAAGGGATGCAAAAATAGAAAACAAAAACCAAACCAACAAACAAAACAAACAAACCAAAAAATCCAACACCACCAGATAGGTCTTGTGAGAGTGCTATGTATTGACGATAAACAGCTTAATGCAATTTTGCCATCCAGTCACGTCTACTCAGCAGAACAATCCACACATCACCAAGTAGAATATGAATGGATACTGTCTACCTGTGCTGGTCAAGACTGACATTTACTGGAGACTTAACTCAGCAGTTCTGGGCATCTGCAAAGCTCTTGGCACCTGCACCTGATCATTAACTGCAAAGTGTTCCTTCCATTTGTTGCACACGTTTTCAACATGAGGCTTTTGCAGGAAGGGCAGCAGCACCTGGTGTCCAGTGAACAATGCCTCGAGGAGTCCTGTCTTCCCTGATACTTGGGCACAAGAAGTTTCTGCGATCTCCAGTGGAAGCCTGCTTGGTGACAGCTGTGTGTGTCTCTATTACTTCAAGTCTGTATTATGTGTGTTTTCCTTCTAGAAGGACAGTAGTCAGAGAGCAAACTTCAAAGAGAAAATGAGGCAGTTATGTGTTTGTTTCACAGTACTAATTCAAAGATCACTTGACAGTCTTATGGTCTGGTCCAGCCTATATTCTTAGGAGTCTGATCACCTGAAAATTCATAGTAATTGGATCACAGGAGTGTATTTTTTCATTCTTATCTAGAAGACCTAGCATTTGTCAAGCTAGAATACAGGGGGCTGTAGTCATAGTGGTGGTGAGAAGAGCATTTAACTAAAGGATTTTCTTCTCTTCTTCCTGTAGCAGAGCCTAATCTGTTGCCTGTCAAGGCTGGGTGATCACTAACAGCCATGATGGATGAACTGGGAAAGAAATATTTATAGATATTCATATTGTTTTTATTTCCATCTTTCCATTCACTGCTATCCTTCCTTTATTCATCCCACATAACATGCCTGTCGTCTTTTATACATTAATTCTGAATTCAAATTCTTCCCTCTTCTCCCCCCCCCCCCCCCCCGT
>VWZD01000519.1:55237-86721 GCA_013396695.1 Sakesphorus luctuosus | reverse complement strand
TCTTTGAAGATAATGACCACATCTGTTCTTTAGTTATCAAATATGTTTCTTATTTTAATGATTTCCTTTATCTTTTTAAGTATCACCTAGGGCAGATCTAAAGTTTGGTTGCACTGATACTGTTGCCTAAAATGGGAGAAAAGAACTTTTGAGACAATATCCATATAGATAAAATAGAGAGCTGGTCTTTAATGAAAGTGCTTTCAGGGGCTACACAACGCAGAGGTGCACATCTCAGTATAGAATTCTCACAATTTTATAGCTTTAACTAATTACCATATCTAGTGGGTACATCCAATCCAAAAACCATTTCCCCCTGGTACCACCCTCAGAATTGCCCCATTGGAGCCTTTCCAATGTTCTGGGCCCTCTTTTTTTGACTACAATATATCTCATTATTCCCTTTGAGGTTCATGTGTCCCAAACAAGATGTCCTTGCTAAAATCTCTTTCCTTGAACGGACCATTAAACAGAATTTCAAGAATATGGCACAAATTGTGAGAAAGGGTTTTAGAAACTGTTAGCTGCTACCTTAAGTGTGAGAAACTATACAGCTATATTAAAATCTACAAATATGAAAAAATCCTAAGGGATCAAAGTTTTTCTCCTCTCCCATTTACAAACCATGGCTCTGTCCTGGAGAGCCTTCTGTGCCTTCTGCTCTCAGGGACTTCCATCTCATTCTGTCAGTTGTCATACAGCTGCAATTTGGACAAAGCAAAGAAAAAAACCCTAATGTCATTAATCTTATCTATTTCTGCTACCTTTGTCTTTTTGATCAGCTGAGAAAAAGAATGGAATAAAAGACAGTTCCCTCCACTTACTGGAGTGGATTTTGGTTTGGGATTTTGTTTTTTTTTTAAGTGACTGAGAAGTTGAACATATTTAGAGACAGTTTCTGTGTTTAATTAGAAAAAATATTAATTACACAAGAAATCTCAGGTAGTCTCAGATCACCTTGAGACCTCTTCAGAATAGAGTGGAACACAGTGCATCCAGATTCTGAAATTTCTCCCTATTTCTTTTATTCTCTGTAGTGATTCAGCCTGTAACTCTGGCTGGTGATAAGGAGATGCCCCAAGACCTTGTGCCATGTTTTTACATTGCCAGATCACACCACTATTCTCATCTTGGCTGCATGACTTTGTCTCCTTACCATGGTAGTGAGAGCAGCAAAAACAGCCAACCAGTCTCACCTCAGTGAGAAGCTGGCAGTAGAATATCTGGACCTGAGGACTCCAAAGGAATATGAAATAAAGACTTTTCTTCTACATCACTGAATTCTAAATGAAGCAAAACTGTGATGTTTCCCATTATTTAATATAACTGTTTTTTCTCTTACCCTTCTCACCCATGGCTACTCTCCTGTGTGATGCCAGGGTAAATCACAACAGAAAGTATACATGTTCTGCTTATATTGAGCTGGCATCTGCCATGTCATCACATCCTAGGCTGGGTTCCATGGTATTAGGGACTTACAGGTATAATAATCTCACTAGACCTAAACACTTACCTCCAGGTATTGAAATCTCAAACCTGGCTGTTGAGATCTCACTTTTTTCTGTATAACTGGGATAATCTGAAGTTCCTTGTACGGAAATAAAGGAAACATGGTCACTTTTGTGAGATGTAGATTACAATAAGATGATGTGAGTTTTTTAAAGTGGAAAGATCCAAACTCCCTGTATGATGCAAGCACAGGGATCTTGTGTTTCCAGGATGTTGTATAAACTCCTCAAGCTGCCTGGGCTGTTCTGCCTGCAGCTGTCATTTCTAAGCAGAAACTAAGAAAATTCCTTAGCTTGTTTCTGAAACTCAAATCTAAATGTGTGCACTGCTTGGAGGACAATTGCTAGTCATCTGTTTTTGAAGGGTTCTTTTATAGAGATTCAACCACACAACACATTGTTCTGCCATGCAGAAGCTGATCTCCAGAAAAAAATATTTATGTATGTAAAAAAAATTAGAATAAAGGGTTATATGTCCCTTCATTACTGTTTCATTTTCTATTCTCTGTAATAGCCCATATCATAATAAATTCATGATGTAGTCCTGTGAATGTCATTGTTATTTAGCATTAGTTAAGCACTGGTTAATAGACCTTCACCATGTTGCTGTGCCATACATAATGTACACGGTCATTGGATGGAGACTTACTCTGAAAATTTAACTGACCTGTGAAAGGCTGGTTTACACTCATATTGCTATCATTAGCACTATTAGACATACCGCTCAAATTTGACTACTTCAAGCACTTTTTCCTTAAATGAATGACAATTGGATTTAGCACTTATAGAAACTCCACTTGGCTCCTCTCGACTACAGTGATCAGTCATTTCTCCCATCTTTCTTTTCTACGTCACTGGCACTGGTAAGATATTTTCCAGCAGTTTGTTCCCTGGTCTCTCCTCTCTGCCACTCTCCCCCAGGCAGAAGTGGGAGATGGACACAATCAGGAGTGACTGAGGTTCTCAGATAAGCTTTTAACATTCCAGCGCTTCTGCCTCAGACACAGGAACCTCTGCTTCTCTCCACACAGCATAAAGCCATATTTCTTTTCAAGGAAAGACAAGATGTTTCATCATCAAGAGGTACAAGCAGTTATTGAACCCATGGTTCCAGTCCAGCATGTTACTTGCCAGGAAAATAGCTCACTTGACATTACTTTAGACAGTGCTCAGTATAACATGGCGAAAGAATCCTAAGAGAACCCATTTGGCACTCTTTTAGCCTCTTTCTGCTTAGTTCAGGAAATCCCTCATTCTTCTTCCCATGACTCCATTTAACTTCATCTCTATGGCAGTATTTATATATGGAAGATGTTAGCACACAAAGAAGTAACATTACAAAAAAAAATACATACATGTCCTTATTTAAATAACATTATTGTCTAAAATTAAAGCTTTTTTCTGATCATGGCTACTTCTATGATGTTCTTAAAATTCAGACTATCTGTATTTCTGAAAAATTCCCCAGCCCAGCCCAGTAGAAGCCAAGTGGGCTGGTTCAACATCACAGCAGCTGGTTGGGACTTTGGGGCCAGTGATTTCTGTGTAATCCGATTTTTATCATTGTAAACTTTCCAATTCTCACAGCTGTGATAGAGCCCTTTGGAGACATTCCCACAATGTGCCACATGCCCCTAATACATACCTTTTCTTTCCATTTGAAGCCTGTGTTTGAACTGTTGTATACTGTTCTGCTCTATATCCTACTGTGACCCAGTTCAGAGTACCTTTGGTGGCTTTTTTGGATTTTCTTCACCATTCAGCTAGGCATTCAGTTAGGAATCTGTTTTACTGACAGCTAAAGAAACAGAGAAATTTTCTCTTCCCAGGATAGCTTTTACCCTGGGGGCAGTGAGGCACATCTCAGTTGAACATTTATGAACCTGCCTAAGACACATCTTCGATGGTCTACCTTGATAGTGACCACCAGCACAGCATGTGATGCAGCAAAGGTATCCACTGAAAATTGAGACCACATAGAACAAGCTTCCTTGTGAGTTTTTTCTTGGGTTCTGGAGGCCTTTTTTCTGCCACATAAAATATTTTTCAGAGTTGGGTCTCCCTCACCTGCCCTTCCTACAGAGCTCAGTGGTCTCAGAGGTCTATAGAGAAAAGCTGGCAGAAGCGGGAAGTGGAGAGCAGAAGCCGAGTGCAAAAGGAAACATGAAGGAGAAAACTACACTGTCCTTTACAAAGTAATGACCTTTTTTTTCTGCTTTCTGATATGAAAAATACACATTCCTCTCATTATCTTGGAAATTAATGGGCCATAGTGTTCTTATTTCATACAGGATCATTCTCTTTAATCTCTATTGTGCTATATGGATGTCCACAAACGTTAGTACACAAGTCTACTACTCCATTTTCTTTTCAGGCTCATACCATCTGTGTTGGTTTAGAGGTAAACCAGCAGGAGAAATGAGCTCAACACGAGAGAGATTACAAGTCAGAGCTACAATTTAATAATAATAATACAGTAAATACACTAACACAAAGGGAAATTGCTTTCAACTCCCAAAACCCAGCAGTATAACCCAGTGCCCTGGTGTACAAACCCAAAGGGGTTTGTTAGCCCTTGTGCTGAGATCCGCATGGTTCCCCCAAGTCCAAAGCAAAAGGAAGTGAAAAACCTGTTGGTGCAGGTGATGGCTGTAGTCTGGGCCAGAGTGGTGGTCTCTTCCTGTCAAGATCCTGCTGCTCCTCTGGGTCCCACAAGAGGTTCCTGAGGTCTTCTTACCCATCCCTTATGTACCCTCAGGGAGCACCCAGTCCCTCCCCCAGGGCGGGGACTCACACAATGGGTGATTAACTCTGTGAGTCATGGGGTATTTTTGAACTGTTGATGGCCCATTAGCAGCTACACCTCCTCAGGCTGGGAATGGAGGTGCTAACGACTCCCTGGGAAGCTGCTGCAAATGGGCCATTGACCTTGGGAATGAATAGAGGGGGTAGAATACACAGCTTTGATCACCCCCACACAGTGGCAACTGGTCCCACCTGCTGAACTAGGACACCATCATAAGGAGTATTGGACTTACTAATGGTCCTTACTATTCAGCAAAGCTTTATGCTGTACAGGAAGGAAATACAAGTCTTCTCCTCAGTACTTTGCTTGTCCTCCATGCCTTTTGCTGACTAGCATAAAAATAGTCCTATGTTCAATTTTTGCAGTCTTTCACTCTGAATGTTTCAAGTAACAGATACTCAAACTCCCCAGTGCTAATCACAAAAAGCCCATTTTTGTAGACATCAGTACCCAACCATGTGTCCAATCTTTCCCTAAAAATATTTCCCCAGTCTAATCTTGTGCCACAGAAAAGATATTTCTCCCTATGGCAGAAAAGTGTATTCTTTTGGTTTCTGGAGCCCAAGAAGGTCAATCCTTCAGCACCTTCAGCCTAAGGAAACATTATTCCTATCTGCCTTCAAAAATTATTAAAAAACAAATATATAATAAAAATTTAATAAGTAAAATCATGAATAAGGCTATCAAATTTTAATTATTCGACTACTAAGCAACACAATGAAAAGTTAATATAGTCATAATGTGTTATTAATGAACAATTAATTACCATAATTAGGAGATGAAGCTGATGAGCTGAGGAAGTGGTTTAGTGCAAATTATTAAGTCAGGGTTTTGACCTTCCACATATAATGTCCAGCGGTTTTAAAACTGAATATGACCAGATGGCATTTTCAAAGTTACACAGATATAAATCCACAGGAGACACTTGATTAAGTACTTTCTTGTAACTAATATTTGATTATGTACTTTCTTGTAGCAAATGTTGTAAATTTTTAGAGTACTGTTCAGTGCTGATGAATATGAATGAACTTTATCAGAAGATTTATAGTTGCCCTTAATGTTATTCCCTTGGTATGACTGTGAAGGGATACAGAAGTCAAAACCCTAGAATTTTTTTTGACTTCTTGTGATTTATATTTTCATCTCTTTAGTTTATATTTTCATTTAATACAAATATTTTTTACTAGTTCACGGTATGAATACACAAAGAGAGAACTTCAGATACAGGAGTTGGCAGCCTTCTCACATTTAGCAGTGGAAATCTAAAGCCAGAAAGAAAGTCTATGATAATCCAGTTCAGTCTTTCCCATGACACAAACCATGGCATCCCATCCACTGATCCATGCACCAAACCCAGGAACTCCTCAACAAACAAGTGCCTCATTTTGCAACAAGCATTCACTTGTGATTTTGAAATCTGTTAGTAAGGACTTCACTATATCTTCATAATATTGTTCCAGTGACTACCAAAGACCCCTTGCAAAAAGCATAGTTTCTTTTCCAACAGAATTACAGGAATATGAATTCATTGAGATCCCAGTACAAGAGAGAAGAATCTGACTGCCCATTCAAATGGCGTCAGCCTTCACCTCCTCTCATTCTCACTACATTAGCCTGCTCAAGTCCACCCACAACATTGCCATCATTTCTACAGCAGATTTTCCTCTCATTTCCCTCTTTTCCCACTCATTCCAGTTTCCATGTCTCGTCTCTGCTCAGCCTTGTAATTAAATTTCAAGCAACCTTTAGACATCCTAAAGACAACACTCACCACAAGGATGGCTATGTTAATTTTCTGTTATGGTTGTTAAGTTAAGAAAGAAGAAGCTTATTTCAAAAAGCTACGTTTTTACTCCTTTATGGAGCTGCTCAAATAAAGAAAAAAATCTTTTTGTAAGTCCCTTAAGAGGAAAGATGTTTCTTCTCTTACATAGTTTACATTTTTCGTTGTACTAAAACACGTAAACAGTTGATAAAAGTTTTGGGGACTTTTTGAAACATATCATTTACCTCTTCAGTCCTATTTTTATTGTGCCTTCCTAAATGCCTGTGTTAATGTTACACTATAATCTAACAGGTTATGGACACATTATTTATTCTACATTCAGGATCATTTAACACTCTTGAATCCTATGACACATTCTCCATCTCTAAGTGTGTAAATAGCACAACTATTTCCGTCACACAAGGAAACACAGGGAATTGAATTCAGATCACAAGCAAACTGTTCAAGTACCATAGCTATGAGTGTGACAAGTAATCATACCAACCACAGTTTTAGTTCCCTGAATGTCACAAAATAAAAGCCTCCTTTCAAACAATTCCAAGAAACTGAATGTCAATCTCAGTTTTTGATCCTTTCATTGAAACCATCTCCAGAGCACGTTACCCTTATATTAAGTTAGCCTTTAAATCATTATATATTCTGGGTTTATAATTACTAAAACAACAGCTTTGTGTTATTGCTTTCATCTGTCCACTCTGGACATAAACATGGTATAATCATAGCCACATTCCTTTTTCTTTCTCCAACACTTCATTTTTATTGATGATCACTCCCATGTACAGGCAGAAATTTGTTCTCAGTGTGAAAGCATATGGCCCTTGGAATAGAAAGAAAACAGTGCAATGTGTGTCCAATTCAGCCAGAAAAATTATTCCATTATGATCAAGACTTTAAGAAAACCCAACACTTCACAGCTTAAGCAATGGTAGTACAACGTCATATAAAACTTGTGGGCTGTTTCACTGTAGTTCCCATTTAAAACCTGTGTTAATAGTGAAGTTAGTCCTTTAAAAGCCAACAGCTTCCACAAACCTCCAAATCCTATGTAATTAGGGTTTTCAATCATGACAGTGTTCTTATTATAATGGCAATTTTGGCAAATAGCAGGTACTTATAGCTCACTGAGGAGCTATATTCTCACTTGAGACCTTCCATCACCAGCCTAATTGCTTCCCAAAGAAACAATAGCATTTTTGTTGAACTATCATCTTTTGTAATTCTGCAATTGGGACTGAATATTGTGAAACTTAACTTCTCTGCTCTAACTTACTAAACAGGTTTTCATGGCATGTTTATGAAATACTGGCATGTACAGTTTTCTCTTGTGCTTACAGAAAGAATGCCTATTTACTTATCACAAGTCTCTGAGTTTTCTTAAGTTGAAACCCTGTGAAAGTTTAAAACTGCAGCCCACAAAGGTTGCTGTAAGCCTTACAGGGTATGTAAGAGGACTCATGAAAGAGCTACAGGACCTATTCTTGCACCACTTACCAGGCAAGAGCCTTTATACCCACAACTGTTTCCACCAGATCTGTGCCTGCAGGCAGCCAAGTCCATGTCTTAAAGGAGTCATAACTCTATTATACTCAATTGGAAATTTTCTTATATTATTAGTATTTAGCAATTCCAGGCAAGATTGGCAATTTCAGGGCAGAACTATAAAGCAAATCTGAGAATTCCCTTTCTGCACAGAACAGATGGGGCAGCCAGGAGAAGGCAAGTAGCCTTGTAAGAGGCCACTCGTAGACGTCCCTATGTGGAGGTGCTGCTCTGCATCCTCAGTCTGGTGGCATTTATCATGAATTCAAAAACCTGTCATTTCCCTGTCATTGTCCAGTGCATGATACAGAAACTATTTAGCTGAGAAGTGCTTTTCCCAAGGCTCCTGCTTGTACTGCAGCATGAGATCAAAAAAGCATAAATTACTGTATTCAGATCTGCAGCTTGCAGAATGGACCATAAGGGCTCCAGGACAGCTGCAGATGGAAGAAGCCTTTTCCAGCAGCTGTTGCAATGTGAATTTTTGGTGGCACAGAGCACACTAGCTGGGTTTGATCTGCCTGCTCATTTAACTAATTTCCTCCTATACTTTTTGTTATCTGCTGACGCAGGCATTCTCTATGCTAATGAACCTAAGTCTGGGAATAGTGATGCTCTGTAGAGCTGAAAGAAAAGCCATAAATATATTTACACACTTTTTAAATTTACACTAATTGTTTAATTGCTTTACATTTACACTAATTGCTAAATTGCTTATTTCATCCTTTCTGAAAGGCATAAAGATTATAATTTTCTCCTAAATTTAGTTCATTAAGGACATAGCACTCCTCTTCTACTGTGCTAGGTGATATGTACTTAACATATGCTAATTCCCAAATGTTCTGTATTAGATGTAGCTTTGCAGGATGGATTCTGGACAGTCCAAATCCCAGGATAATAACCCCCATTGACTGTGTCTGCCTAGTGTCTAGAAAACACCAGGTACTTTCTTCTTTGCTGGCAGGGGAATGCCCTTCCTCTGTCTTCAGCAAGGAAAAAAACCCCTCCATTTCCCAGGGGAGCTGATACAAGGTGGAGTCTCAGAGCCCTCTGAGGAAGTTTTTCTCATCTCAAGAAGGGAGTAGGTTTGGATGAGAAATTTCTGCCCATGGGAAGGATGAGAACTGGATCCCAGGAGCTGTCTGCAGGATCTCGCTCTGTCTAAGCAAAGTAGCAATGGAACAAAAGGTGAATTCCTGGAGCCAGCTGGGGTCTAGACCTTCCTTAGTTTCCACCACATGGGCCTCTGGAGTACATATGGTCAGTAGATGTGGTTGACTACTGCACAATGGTTGCCTGTATACCAGGATCAGGCCAAGTGAGAAGATCAGGCTGCCCAACAATCATCCTGCATAGGTCCAGTGAATTGTTCTAGTAAGAATGGACCCCAGGAAAGCCAAGAGACCTGGCAGGCAGTCCAGCAGAGATCCAAGTGCCAGCAGATGTGGCAACATTTCAGGATACAGGCAACCTGGGACAGGTCCACCAGAGAAACTGGGGAGAATAACTGCCGGGTCATGGGCACCTCTATCTGGTGACAAAGAGGAAACGTTTCTGGGAAGAGGAACAAAAGCAGCAGGACATCTGCCACAACTCTTCCTCTCCAGGGTGCTTTCTTTTCCTGGGATTACTTGGGGATCTCCGAGGAAACTTTCTGAGCCCACCATAAGGCAGGAAAATCTCCCCACCTAAACCTGGAGAAGCGTTACTTAACTGTAAAGAATCACCTTTCATGGCACCAGTATCAGAAAGATTAATTCTTTGCCAGCAATCCCATTTGCAATGATGAGGAATAAAAAGGAAGTAAGTTTGAAATGTATTATACATTGTAAATTCTCTAGTGCTGCTCTTGTCTAGCATCACTGGCCTAATATACTTTTTTTAACTGATACTGCTCTTGATTTCCAGAGGAACGAAACCTGGCCCCTGTGTTTTATGGAGTTGTTCATAACTTATACCTTGCTCAGCTCATTTGGAAGAAATGGCCTAGGACTCCAACTCTGTAACAGCATCATACTCTCTGGATTTAATTTAACTTCAAAAAGTAAATAGCCTGTTTTGTTTTGACGTCAAAATAGTTCTGATGCTAGAGCAGTTGATATCCAAGGAACTTGGCCATCAAAGCCCAGTTGCTGTCAACATGCCCATTATTAAAGCCAAGTTTTTAAACTACTTTCCAGAAATATATGGCAAACTATCCTCCTTCACATATGCATAATTTTTAACATTCACATTGCTGGTACAGAGCCAGAGCTGCTGTGCTAGATGTACTCATTAGGACCCCAAATGGCTCTGTGAAAGTCATGGGAGTGGTTTTGTTCTGCCTGTTGTAGAAACAGAAAGCTGGGATGGAGTGGCTGTGCTAAGCTGTGCAGTGTAACATCTTACCTGGACATGTGTCCCAAAGATGGCTCTCGGGACTGATACAAAACAAAAGTACATGACTGTGGAGCTCTAGCAAGCTGTCCTGTGTTCTTCTGTTACAGCTTCTCTACACTGAGTGTAACAACCTAGCCTTCCACCCAGCTAGAAATGTTAATTCCTTGACTGAGGCAATCAGGGACGACAGTTTGGTGTGGAACCACCCTCGTTCTGTGTTGGCAGCGGCACATTGAATATCTCAGAGAAAGGGTTCACAACAGTTGAAATCTCACTCCTACAGCACTGTTACCTGTTGCCTACTGTCTCCTTTTGGTGGAGATGTTTCTGTTTCACAGTTTCCTTCAGATCTGTCTCCTTCCATTGGCATAGACTGGCATAGACATGTTGTCTTTGGTACAGCTGGTTATACCACATTGTTCTCAGGGAAAATTCTCATAAAACCAGGAATTTTCTGGCCATGAATGTGATTTGATTAGATAAATCTGATTTTTATTACATTGGAAATTGTCTGCAACTGTTTTTCAAGTATAAAAAGATTTTTGCTTAAAAAATGTGATGAAAAAGACAAAACTGACGGAACATATTTACTTTTCTTCCATATTCTGCCCTCAATGGCTGGCAATCCAATTTTACTACAAAGATTTGTTTATAGTGATGTTTCCTAATTTCTTCTCCTCTTTTTCTTATGCAACCATAGACACGAGAAAGTGAGATTCATCTTATTTCTTAGCCATATTTATCTGAGCTCTCCTTCACAAAGAAGAGTTTGATGCTTCACAAAGCAATGGAAACAGGACAGAGATCACTGAAATTGCCTAAACATCTTACACTCCTAAATGCCCCAAGAGCTGGGGCACACAATTTGCCAACAGATGGAATGTAGACCTCTGGAGTCCTGAACTCTCTTGGACTGGCAGCTGAAGGGGATGAAAAATACCTGAAGGCCCTTAGTCAGTAGCAGATGTATTTGCTTCAGCAAGTGAAGGGAGCCCCAGAGCCCCGTGATCAGCCTCTGCATTGTGCTGTTTGCCTCACCTTTCACCATCACTACAGCTGAACACTTACAAAATCTTGACTTTCATATAATTTCAGAAATTTGAACTTGTTCCTGGCCAGTGGTTTAGTGCATAGCAGAGAAAATCTAAATACTTTTAATAACTTGATATATCTTTGCTATAAAGAGGAAACAAAAAATGACATGCCAGCTATTTTACTGGGTCATTGCAAAACCCGTATCTCCCCCATTCAGTAATCATTAATGCAATGGGAGCCATAAGGTAACATTCAGTTCAAGATCTTTATCATGATATCATATGCTGTGAGATTTACTTTGTCAGGGAGGAGGACACTGAAAATCCAATGAGCTGAAAACACAAGCGGGAGAGAGGAAAAGTGAGCTGAGTATCAACAAAACTGTTCCTTTCAAGCACCTTTACCTCCTGGAGCATAAAGGCAGATGAGAGAAAGGAGATGTGTGAATTGTCCCAAAGAGCCCATTTAAGTGGTTTTTGTCTTGATCGTCAGAGGAATGAGGAAGCAGTGGGACTTGGGTCTGCATCAAGAGTGTATTTTAAGTGCTTTTTCCCCCTAGGAATCATTCTGGGAAAGGCAGATAGATGAGAGAGAGGAGAAAAATTAGACTGAGCCTCAACAGAGTTTTTGTAAGTTATCCTTTTCCCTTTTGCTTTTAATTTCATATTAAGTTGCTTCATATGGAGGGAGAAGAGACTTCGAGGCTGTAAAATTCACATAAAACCACTTATGGAGAGCTCTTTGACATTTCTGTCTTTTTCCTTGTCATTGCAAGAGATAGAAGGAATCGGTGTGAGACTGTATATGTAGTCCCTGAGCAGATTGCAGGCCAAATCCTGATGTCATTACCAAAATGAATTGTAATTTTCCGTGCCAGCAACATCTAGGAATTAAAATTAGGAGGGACTGTGTCCCTAAGAATAACAAGATCAAGCCACCTGGCAAGTCCACAATATCTTTATGTGTCTGCAGACCCTCTCTGCATTGGTCATCTTGGCAATGTGGTAGAAATATCACTTATTGAAAGGCAGCTTGAAAAAAGGGACTTTGGAGAACTTAGATTTGAAGACTCTAGACAATATTTAGCTTTCTTTCACTGTTGCCTGAATGGAAACTGGAGTAGGAAATAGCAGTTTTAAAAGCCCCAGGAAAAAAAATATTTCACAGAAAAAAAATTTAATTACTTTTTAATGACATGGCATTATATCCTCAGGAAAGTTCATTACAAATCTTCCATTCCTCTGATAAAATCAGACTTTCCTTTGTGATTTTTCTGCAGAGCTCCTCAAGCTACCACACTGAAGAAGGGCCACACAGAAGACAAATAAAATATCCTCATGCACTTTTTATTGTGGAGTACACTTTCAAACAAAGAGGTTGTATTCTTTGGTACTAACGGTGATATAAAGTTCCTAGTCATCACCACCACCTTAAATCAAAATATGCTCTCATTTTCATCTGAGTAGCAGCTGTAAATGCAACTAGCTAGACTCAGTTCTTAAAAATCCCCATTTTAGTTAAAGTCACATGAAGGGTGTTGATAAAGTAGATCTGTAGGGCGAAACACTTGGTATTTTTTTACCAAATGCAGATGGAAAAACCCAGACACATCTCAAAACATATTACCCCTCCTTCAGACCTCAAAGGTTTCTCTTTAGTTTCAACAAGCACCCTTTCCCCAGTAGTAGCAATTAGACCAATGCAAATGTGATCTTTCTTTAAGTAACTATTCTTATGTATATCCTTAGACCATCATGGCTAAAACATGTTATCATGACATGTATGTATGTATGGCCAGACTTCATGAACACAGATTTGGGAAGGGCTCTCCCCACATGGGTGTGCCCTTCGAGCCTGTGCAGTGGATTTTTTAGGTGAGGCACAGCGTGCGCAGAACTGGCCCCACCGTTTAAGCCCTAAGGTCCATTTGCCATGGCCAAGCGAGCTTGGACAGTGACAGTGAAGTCCTTGAGACTGTCACAGCACCCAGTGCTAACCAGGGCTGACCCTGCTGAGCATCCAAAATCTGACGGGATTGAATGGCAGGGAGCATTGAACTGCCAGGGGACGATCGGTCCCCACTGAGACTAGAACTCAGATCCTTGGGATTCAGAGTCCAGAGTGCTCTCCATTACACCGCGGGACAGCCCATCATGACATGAACCCCAGCACATACAGCATCAAAATCATGTCATCATGTTTGATTTTGTGACCACTTATTACATACTTGAGAATCCCTCTGTCAATTTAGCGCTTCTTAGTCAGGTCTTAAAGCTAGTTTGAGTAAATTTGAAATTTCTTCCCATGGAATTTTCTTTCAGAGAGTCTTTGTTATTTGCATATGCAAGGTTTTCAATATTCATACAATTTACTTCTTTTCCAGTGTGAGCAAAACAGCCTTAATTGTTTTCTAAAGCTTTCATTTCTTCAAGGAGTAATCTTTAAAAGTAAACAAACGCCTAACTCGATGAAAGATAGGAGCATAGTCCATGCCTGTATAATGTGAGCAAGTGGAGTGTAAAAGGGTACACAGTCTATCCAAAGTATTCCAAGCATATTAAAGATAAATAACATTTAAAGTAAATCACCACATTGTTTGTTTGGGTAGCTTTAAAACTCTATGACTTTTGGGATGAATTCTTTAATGTGTTTCAGTTGTCCTTTCACTGACAAGAACTGGAAAAAAAAAAAGTGGTGGCCTACCCACAAGTCTCAAAGTAGCCTAAATGGTGCTATAAATGATATCCTCATATGCCTGCCCCTGGAGCACTGCTACAGTTCCTCAAAGATGATTTGTAATCTGGAAAATATTGATAGAGGCATTTTCTAACAAGAGAATTCTATTTGATTAAGTCAAAACACCCCCTGAAGTTACATTAACTTCAGTACAGGTTTATTGGAAGGCAGAAAGGGGGAGATATTTCCTTTTTCAGTATCCTTAGAAGGAAACAGTTCTGGTTTTCGTTGTAGAGATGAAACATTAGGAATGCTATTGTATCACAATATCTTTTGTGTATAACTGAGAAGGAGTGAATAATTTGAATGTTTAGGTTTTTTCAAAATGAAACATTTCAATTGAGAGGAAAAGATTTATTTTGTTTACACTGATAATGTCGACATTTTCAAGTTCTGTTTGTAATCCACATAAAGATAAATGTCAAAATTGCCCAATGTCCTGTGAAATGCAACTTCTGCCCTCCTTCTCCTTTGCTTGAAGCAATGAGATATTAAGTGGGAGAGGATGAATTAGTTTTCATGTCCGTTCAGTCCTAGCTATCTGCATTCAAGAAAAGTTTCAGTTACTTCCAGTCATGATGACAACTTCTGATTAGTTCCAGCTGCACTGTTGACATCTGTCTACTGCAAGCTGAAGAAACTGTCAGTTCACCCATTAGCAGCAATTCAGCTGGGTTTGAGTTCGGTATGGCAACTTTAAACCAAAACGAGTGTTTCAAAACCACTCGTTACAAAAGCCCATACACTCTATTCTCCTTAAGATGCCATTACAATGAAGTATTGTCCTTGATATTTTGGAATGAAGCTGGGTCTTCAGTTCTTTACTGAAATGAGTCAATTTCAAATAGTTTCTTTCCTTTATTTCTTTTCAAATGGAAAATGTCTGCTGTGAACTCTCATTAGCTTTCAATATTTTTACCCTACTATTGAGCTATTACAGAATTTGAAAATAGAAAGGAATACAAACTACTTACTTTAGATTCACTTGGATTTTTCTTGACTTTCACACCTTTTAAAAATAACTTTATACTTAGGATATTTTTGGCAAGACTTCTGAGGACCTGTCTGCCAGAAAAGAAAACAAAATTACTGATCTGGTGAGAAGCAGATGGATTATAAAAGGTACCTGGCATGGAATAGATGTGAAAATGAAGAGCAGAGAATGGATCTCTGGTTGCAGTCTTTCAGGAAAGTATTTCATTGACCATGAGGATTACCAGAAAAAGGGTCCTCCATTACTTACACATGCAGTAAATATTAATGGTTTCAGGAAATCAGGCATGAGTTTTGCCTGTAGAAGTGAGCATATGATTTCGTACTACTGCACTATGAACTTTCTGCCCTCTCCCAGTTGAAGAAAATAATTTCCCATTTCTCCCATGCATCCTTCTTCTTGTGGCAGCCCCAAGGCTGTGCTCACACCACAGTCCCTGATCCCTCAGATCACCTCCATGCTGCCTAGCACCTGGATCAGGGCAGAAATGAGGCTTTTACACAAAGACACTCAGGAGCAGGGAAGGGAATCCAAATACCACCAGCAGAATGGATGGACATTTCTGGACCAAGCCACATAGTAATGCAAATGTCAGCCCGTGCTCTCATGTGACATTTAGGAACACTATAGGCGAAGACCATTATAGAGTTTCTATTTTCTTTCTTATGTGGACTCATTTTTGGAAAAGTGCTGAAATATAAAACCCTGTGAGCTAAAATTCCTTTCATAGAAACAAACACAGCACTGTACACCTGACAGATAATTTCAAGAAAATTCATCATCTACAAAAAAGTGGTAATGTAGTGTTCACTTTGAAGAACAGTTTCCGCATATCCCTACTGAAATGCATCATTCTCTTGGCTTTTTCTAGAAGAAATCATTATTTTTCATAAAGTTTAATAGTATACTTGGCTAAAAATCTGTAAAAACATTCACCAATGTCTTCTAGCCAATGTCCTGCTTTGTCTCTGTCTTTGTCAATATGCCATGCTGTTCTTGTGAGAACTTGTTTTTTCCCCGGCATGCACTGTTTGTATGTACACAGTTGTGGCACACCCATGCAACTAATGTCATGCATTAGTTGTTTACATATGTTTCCTTACCAGGAGTGGCTTTTATGTGGACATTTTTGTAATCAAAGGTTTTGCTGTACATTTCAAACCGGATGCTTTTATATCCATGAAGCATCCAACAGACCCTGATGCTGTCTGCAGATCTAGAACTCCTGGAAGGCCAGGGCCCAAGCTGTAAGACTCAAGCCTTAAATGAAAACACCTTGATGGGTGAACATAAGACATTTTAAAACACCCTTCTGAATCTGAGCTGTTTTAGCTCTGTTGTAATGTAACCTGCACGTAGTTACTAAAAATTTGCTTCTTGAGCTCTGTTTGGGAAAGATGGACTGATCTTAAATATAGTGGTAATAAATCAGATCTAGCCTCACTCCTGCAGCTATTGTAATAGATGAGTACTGCGAAGAAATATAACCTCCTTGATGATATAAATATCTGCTATAAATGTAATTCTAATATGCTATTTTTGGCAGTTAAGATCCTGGTTCTGGTCTTACACACTGTGTGGCTTCATTTACATCAACAGACTTGGTCACTGGTTTCCTGATGTACATGGGCACACTTCAATGAAACAAGGCACAGAGGAGGAGGAATAATTGAAAAGTTCCTTAGGCATTGGCATACCAGTGCCAGCAAAGTCAAACTTCTTTGCAAGATGAGCATGGTCATCATGACAGTGAGTCAGAGCTGAGGCATGACAGAGCAGCAATGGCTGGAGGGCAGATGATGAAACATTAAGGGCAGAAGCATGCAGTTTGTACAAGACTATGAACAGAGCTGCTTTGCTGTACAGGACAATCAGGAGAGCAGAGTATTTACATGGACTATTCAGTGCACACCTCTGTCTTTGGGGATAAACCAATCCTCAGTACTGGGCTGACTCTTTGGGAGCATATGACTGTTGCCGTAAGTCTGTAAGAAAGACTCTGAGCCAAGTTTTGTAGGAGATAAGATAAGGGGTAGTTACTTTAATGAGCAACCCCGCTCATCCAGGAGTACATAGCCGAGTGCTAATGCAAGCTTTGATTCTATAGCTTTTATAATATAATCTATCCAATCACTACAGTCCACATGTCCAGTTCCACCTCTGTCCCCTCCCAGTTCCCACCCCCTGCTGAATTGGGTCTGGGGTCGCCAGGACCCTCCATCTTCATCCTCCTCCTCTTCAGCACATAAAGATCTTTTGGATGCTCTCCAGGGCCTTGGGTCACTCTGCTCTGTGTTTATGTTCTCTCTGATAGTCTCCAATCTGGTACCTTGAGAAAGAGGATAAATAGCTGGCGGATCTTAGTGGCCTGTTCTGGAGCAGGGGTAGAGATAGAAGGACCTAATACTATAAGCTGCTAAATATTAATCCACAACAATCTACAGTGCTACATCTACTGTGTTTCTAAAATCTACAAAATGTAAAAAATCAAAAATCAGAAACCTCTTTGGCATCATGACCCACCTCTCCATGAACAAGAGACTATTCTGGGACATTACTTCATCAAAGGTGAATTTTTGCTTTTCTGTCTTTCCCCCAATTTTTCCTAACACACACCAGGAACTGTTGCAAATACAATGCCATTGTATTGGCCAGAGGTTGCATGGAGACATAGGAGAGGAGAAGCCAATACTAACTCTACTCCCCTGTAACATAGTGTCCAGAAAGGCAGGGTCTGAAAGCCAGGAATTATTTTTCACTTCTGACTTTAGCCATTTTAAACCTCTGTCAGCCTTTCAGATCAGGAGATCAGGGCTCATTTTTCTCTGTTTCTCTCTTTTTTTTTTTTTTTTAAGCAAAGCATAGAAATTCATTACTTGGATAAGAGATGGAGTGAAATGATGAGCTGTTTTGGCTTGATGGGTGTCACCAGAGCATCATGCACTGTGCTAATTTCTCAGCTTGTGAATAGACATATTTAGACTGACAGTTGAAAGTGGGCTGCAGATTCCATTTAAAACATGTTTTTCATGCTGAGTAATGAGGGCAAAACACAAACCAATTCTGGCAGTTAAACTACTCACTTAAACCTTTCATAGCGTTGTCAAACACTATAATCCTTCAAAAATCTGAGTTTGAATAGCCTCAATATTTTATTTAATGAATTTTAAATCCTATAATTACCATAATTAAGACACTCCTTTTGGATCATGTCAGTGTGCTGCTCAAAGAGGGAGAAAGCTGTAGGCGATTTTCACTAAAGATTTTCCTGAATGCAAATGATACATACAGCTCATTTTGAATTCTTTATGATGTCATTTGTGGGAACATTTTTTAGAATGCACCCGGCAACATTGGTGTGGAAAGCCTGTAACACCACCCAAGGAAATACTTGGATGGAAAGGGCTTCATTATCTCCATATCTGACTCTTCCTGTTCTAGCCATGCACCTGATATGGATGTTTTGGTCCCTTCTTTGGTAAAACAGGGAACATGGAAATAACTGGAAGACTTTTGAATGTTGTGAGACATACCTTGAGGACTGAAAATGAATGCTAGACTGAGGTACACATTGATGACTGAGAAACAAGATGTGGTTTATTATTCTCTAACCCCTCCCTCCTTGACCAAATGAAAGTCTTTTTCCGGCATTTCTTTACCTTGATCACCTGTATCAGAGATTCCTGAGGGCTGGTCTTGGCAGTGAAGACCAATTCAAAGATGGCGTTCAGTAACTCTGCACTCTCTGAATCCTCTGATTGCAGGTTCCCCTCTACATTTAGTGATGGGCCCATGTTATCCTTAGCTTTCATTTTGTTATTGGTGTATTTAGTGAAACCCTACTTGTTGCCCTTTGAAATCCTTGGCCAGATTTCATTCCAGATGGGCCTTCACCCTTCTTAACTCATTTCTGCTCACTCTGACAACCTCTCTATATTCACTCCAAGTGACCTCACCCTACTTCCATCTCCTGTGTATTTCCTGTATACAGTAGGGTAACGACAGGAGTTCATTATTCATCCACACAGATCTCTTGTCACCCTTGCCTGATTTCTTGCCCATTGTGATGCATCATTCTCGATCCTGGAGGAAGTGATCCTTTGAATATCAGCCTAACTCCTTGGACAACTCTTCCCTGTAGGGCCTGTTCCCATGGATTTCTTCCAAGAAGATTCCTGAAGTTAGTTATCCTGGAGCTCATGATTTTAATCTTACTGACTCCCCTGCTTCCTCCTGACACAATCACAAACTTCACAATCTCACCGTCACTACAACCAAGGCCACTTCCAACCTTTTTAAACTGAGATTGGATGTGGCACTGAGTGCCATGATCTAGTAAATGGACTGGAGCTGGCCCAAGGGTTGGACTTGATGATCTTGGAGGTCTTTTCCAACCCAATCGATTCTATGATTCTATGATCCTAACAAGGCCTTCCATACTTGTTAGCATAAGGTAAAGCTGCACACCATTCTCAGTGAGATGCTCCACTACCCATGACAGAAGCTTGATGTCAACGCTTTCTAGGAGCCTCCTGACCTGTTTGTGCCTTGCTGTGTAGCTTCTCTGGCAGATGTCAGGGAAGTTGAAGTTCCCCACAAAAAACAGGGCCTGTGAATTTGCAACTGCTAGTTACCTGGAGAAGGCTTCATCCATTTCCTCCTTCTGATCAAGCGACATGTGTCAAACACCCACAACAATGTCACCCTCACTAGTCTGCCCTTTTATCCTCACCCATAAGCTCTTGCCTTGCTCATCATCCATCTCAAGACAGAGCTCGATACATTCAAAAGTGCTGCCTCACTCAGAGGGCAGCTCCATCCTAACACCTTCCTGGCCTGTCTCTCCTAAACAGCATGTAGCCCTTCACAACATTCCAGTCACATGAGCTAGCCCACCACACCTCCACAATTTCAGTGAGATCAAAGGCCTGTGACTGCACATGTATTGGTATGCAGGTCCTTTATAGAGGGGTTTGATTGTGCCAATATCCCAGTAGGGATGCAGAGGGATGCCCCATAGTCCTGTCTCCTTGTTTTCAGCTGACCTGGCAAAATGCCAAGTGCCAGCCACAGAGTCAGAGCCCCCCTCCCCAACCCTGAGGGAAAGGGAGGAAAAAACCCTGAAACTAAAACATAAAATGACAAACCTTTTATATTTTCACAGAAGATAGAAAATTAAAAGTCAAATGCAATATATACAAAGATAGGAAGAAACAATAAATAACTCCACACAGAGTCGCCCAACCAATAATACAGATTTCACCACCCAGACCCACAAAACACCCCGAAAGATGCCTCATAAGAGATACAAGGCGAGAGGGGAGAAAAAAATCAAGAATAAAAAAAGGAAAGACTTTCTTCCCAAACTAAAACACAGCTACAGAGTAGCAGTGAGCAGCAGTGAGGCCTGGCTGCCCAGGACAACACACATGTCCTTCCCAGTCAAGCAGCCATAGAGGAAAGAGCTCCAGGCACCTCCCTCACTTACTTTTATACCTGTTTTGACATCAGATGAAATGAAATATCTCTTTGGTTGCTTAGGTCAGATGATGTTTGTCCCCTCCAATCTATATAATACTATCTGGGCCTACTAAAATTAAGGCCTAATCTAGGCCTAGCTAAAACTAGGGCAAAACTACCACCCATGGGGTTATCTTTTTGGCTGCATGTGCTTGTTAGAGGTATTCTCTCTTAAGCCTCATTTTCCTATTAGTGTGGTCACCATAGTTCTCTCCTTCCTACGTCTTTTCCCTGTCAAGCCTGGCAATATCCCCACCCCCTTTCAAATCTAGTTTAAAGCTCCTTTAATGAGCCCTGCTAATTCCCGGGCTAAGACACTTTTCCCCCTTTGAGACAGGAGAACCTCATTTTTTGCCAGCAGGCTTGGTGTC
Organism: Sakesphorus luctuosus; assembly: GCA_013396695.1. Classification (NCBI taxonomy): domain Eukaryota; kingdom Metazoa; phylum Chordata; class Aves; order Passeriformes; family Thamnophilidae; genus Sakesphorus; species Sakesphorus luctuosus. The sequence continues at coordinate 66,047 of VWZD01000519.1, read as the reverse complement.
ATATAAGCCAACTCATGATCGAAAAGATCAAAGTTTTGTTCATAACAGTAGTCTCGAAGCCAGGTGTTCATCTGCATGATTTTCCTGTTTCTTGCCCCATCATTCCCTATAAGTGGTAGGACATGGCAAAGCACATCTTGTGCTCCAGATGCCTAGACCTGTTGACCCTGAGGTCCCTCTTGATTGTCCATTATTGGGACCTTGTTGTTGCCTACCTGGAAAACCAGTAGTGGATAATAATCAATGGGCTGCACCAGGCTGGGAAGTTTCTTCGTGACATCTCTTACCTGGGTCCCAGGAAGGCAACACACCTCCTTATGGGTGTGGTCTGGTCAGCATATGAGGCCCTCCATTCCTCTCAAAAGGGAGGAGGTGGTGATGCAGCAGATAGGTTGCCCTGCCTTAAGCAATCTCTCCATCCCAGAACCTCCCTCTACATACTCATTTCCTATGTTCTCATTGAATTGTTCCTCAATTTCCAGGGCCTCATATCTACTGTATAAGGTTACCTAGGGTGGAGGGGTTGGCTGAGAGAAGGTTCCCCTGCCACCCAGGCAGAATCCCTTTAAGTCTCTAAGATCTCATCCTTCTGCCTGGTGATGAGATACTGGGGGATCCATTGCTCCTTGTGTAGTGGACAGTGAGTGTGTTTGTCTAAGGCATGGTAGAATGGGGCTCCACCAGTCTATCACTTCCTCAGAGTCTCTAATAATTCTTAGCCTTTTTACTTCATCTCTCAGCTCTGCCACTAAGCTTGTTGACCTGACCATGCTTCACACAGCTGTTTTCTCTGCTGCCATCCAAGCATCTCCAGGCTCTGGCACTCCCTACAGCCTGAGACCTGGACCTCTGCATGCTCTTGTGAGCACTCCCTCCAGGTTGTGACAGCCTTTCTGATTTGTGCAAAGAAAGCAACTTTTGTCCAAGTGGACACCATACCTATGCTTTCATGATGAGTGCAATGACCACCAGCTGTGTGGGGGACTTTAAATGAAAGGGGTACTGCAAGGCTGACTGAGGTGGCTTGTGCAATATGATCTTCAAAGGAGCAGGTATGACAGTACCAATGGGTAGAAAATTAGGGTTACTTGTGGCTCTGAGGCCATGATCACTTTATATTTAACAATTTAAAAGGTTTCACAGAAAACAAATAATATCTCTGAGAATCTTATCTCACACCTGGTTTCTGAAATTCCCAGCCCTGTCAAAGGCATCTCTGAGGACAGTACATGCAGTATGATGCTCATTTGTTCTAATAGCTGTAACCAGCTATACTGCCCATACAAATTAACACCAATCAAAGTACAATAGCCATTGGCTAATTTAATTTCAATAGCTACAAGGTATGAAACAAGAATTTTATACAGAAAAAAAAGTATTTTTCTTTACAAGGCATATGGGGAAATAAAGGATGTTTATATTTTAACGAGAAAGTTACAGTCAAAATTAGTATTTGACAGCAGCAGTAAAGAGGTTCTTTAGCAACATATGGTGTTGAAACTTTAGCTGGTATTCCTTCAGCACCTTGAAGGTGACATGAGCTGGGATTTCAGCCCACTATCCAACTGGTGGTTTTCCAATTAAACATAACATTATTTAATACTTTATTCCTGCAGTGAAGATTTTCAGGAAGCCTAGATATATAGTCAAACTGTATGAAACTCTTCAGGATTTCGGTGCCCATCTCAGTCCTAAACTATAGTTAAACCTTTGTGCCCTAAATATTTATTCTCACTCCCTAACTGTTGAACTTCACATTGTTATTTTTATTTTAGAATGGTAAACAATATAGAAATAAAAAATGTTTAAAAGTGAGTACTTAAATCCTGTTGATAAATACCCTTTTTATCAAAGGATAACCTTAACTTCAAACATATTTCAAAGGCATTCAGAAAAATTGAGATACAGATACCTAGCAAGTAGGATAGCGATAGCTGTTAAGGCCAGACAGGTGCCTCAGGCCTGTGGAGAAAGGTTTGTTAAGATTTTTTAAGATTCAAAGATTTTGGTCATCTTGAATGATGAGCCTTCACCAATCTGGCACTTAGACTGTGACATGCAGACCTACATTCATGAGTTCAGCTTAAAACTATCTAACTGAAGATTTTATGTATTCATAAAAGATAATTGAAAACTCAGTAGCAAACAGAGATAAATAGTCATAGCATCCTAGAATAGTTTGGGTTGGAAGGCACATTTAAGATCACGTAGTTCCAATCCCCTGACATGGGCAGGGTCACCTTCCATTAGACCAGGTTGCTTAGAGCCCCTTCCAGCCTGGCCTTGAACACTTCCAGGCCTGAGGAATCCACATCTTCTCTGGGCAACCTATTCCAGTGCCTTACCATCCTCATCACCCAGTTTCAGTTACCAGTTTGGTTTCTTTTCTATGTGAAACCAAATTCAATCAATGAAAAAGATCAAGGTTATCATTGATGAAAACCAGCAGTTTTACTGATTTAAGTGAAGTTAAGCTGAATGTCAGCACAGTGAGCATCCGACCTGAAAAGGATGAAAGCTGTTTTCATTTATCCCAAAGTAGGATTTTAAAAACATTGAACCATTTCATTCACCTTTGTTTTCATCCAGAAAATTTATGTTTTGTTTGTGATTAAAATCCTGTACTTCAGGGTATGTTTCCTACAATATATCCTATTTCTCAAGTGCTGGAGGCATGCCCTGGAGAATATTATTCCTTACTTAGTGTGTGTCAGACCACATTTGACACAGTCCATTACTCTGACACAAGATTTATCCCTCTGATAAAATAGCAAAATCTTTAGCTGGGCAAACAGAGTTCGAAAGCCGTTCAGAGTGAAAAATATCTGGGTTTTTTTTTAAAATACTGCCAGTATTCACAAGCCCAGAGGTTGTGTTTTGGTGCCTGCAATAGCACTAAGATATCATTTAAAAGCTCCAAGAAAGGCAAATTATTGTATTAGCTCTATCTCCAGGCCTGTTACAGAGGTACTGATTACTTACCATATCTTCTACAGACAACAGAAACTTCACCCTGCAAATCAGACACTCTAATTTAAAAGGGGTCTGTCTCTCTGGTTAAGAGATTACAATAGTGAAAGGAAGTCACTATTAGAAAAAGTACTTCATCTTAAAGCAATATAACCCAAAAGAATTTGGAAGCATAGACAGGTTCCCAACTATAAATAAAATAACATAAATATCAATACCATTTTCAATATCAACTTGTAGAAGAGTTAAAAAATTGATATTAAGAATAAACACTGAATTAGGATGCTTCAGAAACCAAGGTGTTTTAAATTTCACTGAAAATGGAAATTAGTATCTTTCTAAATTATCTCCTAAATTTATTATCTTTCTAATTTGAATGCAGGTATACCGCCATGTTCAATATACTACTGGCACTCGCAGCAGAGGTCAAAGCCAATAAAAAGACACATTTTGGACCATGTATTGCACAACACTTTATTCCCTAAAATTGTTTACATTTGGTTACCTGATTTGCAATTACTTACCCAGTTATTTGCATTTGATTAAAGAACTGAGCATTTTCAGACAGATCTCCACTGGAATACTCAGAGCTATGGATTCCATCTTTTTGCTCAAATCATTGCTTTCTCTGGTCAGTTTACAACCCCTGCTCATCACTTTTGGGTCTTACCTCTCATTTCAGAGTAACTTTGTCCTTTAATCTCAGTAGTCCTGCCTTTCTAGGACAGTCTCCTGACCTGTCTTTTGCATTCCAGTTCTTTTGACTTTTTTTAAAGATTTTTCTGTATGTATCCTTTTGCAAGGTGATGCAGTGCAAATTACCAGGCTATGTTTCTCTGTCCTAATTAATTTATTTTCCATTTCTTTCAATCCTTGCATGATCCACAGAATTTTTCAATAATCATTCTATATCTCTATATCTATACTTACCCTGACAAAATTTTAAACCAAGTCAAAGTTTTTTCTAGCTTTAGAGACTTGGTCTAATTTTTTCTCATTTTCAATTGACAATTAATTTTTGTGACCTGTTACTTCACAGATCATTTAATTCATACATTATAATTTCTATAGACTATTGGTCTTTAATCAGACCATCAAATACTTTTAAAAATTTGAGTATAGCCATCTTGACAGAGGTTGATTCTACATATATAAACTTGATAAAATGGTGCATCTCTCAGGACCTATTTCCGCAAAAATGTTAACATTGATTATGCTTCTTTCCTTCATTCGTTCATTCATTGATTGCATTTTATATCAGCATTTTCACTGTTTTTCCTGAGACTAATGCTGGCTAAATACCCAGCAGTAAACAAGATTCTTTATTTAATTTATTTGGGGAAACGGCTGGGAAAATAACAAGGTGTCACTATCTTATGAAAAAGCGGAGTAACTGTTTGGGTTTGGGTTTGGGTTATACAATGAAGTGGAAGTGGTACATAGAGAGGAAACCTGCAGTAAGGTTTTCCCATGAAAATGACATGTTTTGGTTCTTATTCTCTATTCTGTCCTAGCATGCCTAATATCTTGATTATCAGCTTTGCACACTGTTTTGTTTATCTAAAGACTCAAGGCAATCACAGCAAAAGCTTATTCAGTGTAGTTTATAGTAACACTGTATACCCAACCTTTAGCTAATTCAGCTTTATGAGGGACAACCCAAATTAGAGCACAGTGGTGATGAATACTCAGAATTTGGGTTGGATGCTTTGAGCTTAGCTTCTTGAAATGGCTCATATCCCTTTGTGGTACATGCACTGTGGATGTGAAGCTGAACAAAAGCACATGGAACCTGTATACATGAGGTATGGATGGTTCATCACTGTCTGTAGAGAGGCTTGGTTTGCCTTCTTCAGGTATAGGAGACCTCTTTCAGAACTTCCCAAGTATGTGCAAACTACTCAATCACACCTGTTGTGGACTGTTTGTCCCAACCCTCTCGTTATCAGGTTTTTCAAATGTAGTAATGAAAACAATTCTCCCAACATCAGGTACTTAGGGCAGCCTTGTGGCATCTCTCAGGGAAGGTGAGCATTAAAAACAGCTGATTCCCTTCCACTGCTGCTGCCTTTCTATTGGTCTTGCGCATAGGGGGCATCCAGGACACATATGATCACTTCTACGCAATTCCCCTGCAATGAGACTTGATGAAGTACACTAGAAGAGTCAGGCAGTAGGTGATGGTTCATAACTCCATCTCCCTCCTCACTGACCTCCCTGACCTCCTCATTGTACCTTTTCATAATTTGCTCCTTTCTGTCTCTGCAGTTCTTTCTGCCAGCTCAGTTCAGCACCCACCAACTCTCTGTGATGCTGTCCCAGCCAACAAACATTGACTTTGATCTGAAGATTTCTCCGTTGTGTCTAACACCTAGCAAAAAGGAGAAGCTGTCCTTTTTAAAAGTAGAATTGAAGCACTGGTCAAACACAGCACTTAGGCACAACCCAAACCATAAGCAAATCAATAGGACTTCTCATTTTTTCACATGATTACAATTAAGTGAATCCCTTAATGCTTCCCTGGATGGGAGCCAAAAGACAGCAGCAAATTGAGTTGAGATCCCAGAAATTACATTCCTTTTACTGAGGCAAATTCACGCTTTGTATTAGCAGATGACACATTCTTTAGTGCAGAGAAAGACACATAATCAAGCCATTTACAATGGGGAGTCTTTTATGTCCATTTCTGCATGTATGGTCCTTTGCCCTGCAATTAAATAAAGAAAAGGAAAATCCAAAAGAAGCAATGGATTGGCACCTTTACTGCAAAAAAATTCCTTACTGTTGAACAGGGTGGCTGAGCTCTCAGGTTACATCACATCAAACAAAGGCTCTCTAAAGAAAGATCTCAACTGCATAAAGATCTTAACAATTAGAACAGAAAGGGAGAGACAATAGTGTCTGAGAAAAAAAATGGGAGACAAATTCAGCTCTCATAAAAGGTCAAAATAAGAATTAATAAGATTATGATACAACCCTAAGGAATAGCAATTCTACTTTCTTTGCTGCCATATAAAAACACCTTCCAGGAGAGTATTAGATAATGTGGACTAAACCTTTCATGATTCCTTCAACCTCCTCCTCATTCTATCCTCAACAGAAAAACAGGCAATGTTCAGTTTTGGTAAACTTTATAGATATGCCGCCTCAGATTTCCAGAAGAAAGAAAGGAATGGCTAGACATTGGTCTCCGATCATGCTATGCAGTGACAAACTTCTACTTGGGTGCTGCAGATCCCAGGATCTGGTTTTGCCATGGTGATGCCTTTCTGACCCAGGAGGTATCATGGACCCGACGCAGTAGAATGACTGTTGACAGGGATTTCCATCAACCTAGCCTGAGCTAGACTTACAAAATACCTTCACAGCTGAGACTTTTCTGCTATAAGCAGAAAAGGGGCACGTTTCTGGCAGAATGAAGTGTTTCTGTATTTGTAATTAGAGAAAATCAGATAAAGGAGGTGGTCTGGGGACAGATTGGAACGTTATGCAGTATGTAAGTCTTTGATATCAAGGGCAATGTCAGCCTGGGTCAATCAAGAGAAGAAGTCCTATGAGGAAAAGCCATAACCTTCAGCCAAAAATTTTCGTATTATAACACTTAGGATTTTAGTTCAATCATTCTTTTTTCCAGGATTGGCATCAAGACAAACACTGCATTCTACCTTTAAAAGTCTCATAAATTGCTTTAATTTTCTTACTCCCTTCACAGCTGAGATGTTTTTTCTTAGGGATATCTCTCCAAATTACTGACAACTTTTATTTTATAAGCAACATGTTAACTCAACCTCTCGCTAAATTCACTGCTTTTCTTCTACATGGAGATGATCTGCAGTTTTTTTCTCAAAAACATTTTTCAGGCTTCAATTCTTTTTTTTTTTTTTATCTTTTGAGCAGCCTTCCAGTTCTCTGTGATACTGACATTTCCTCCCTGAGATATTTTTGTCTGTTCTTGCTATTAATTTATGTTCCTTTACTACAGCTTGCAATCTTTACCACTTCACAGTTTCTCTCTTATCAGTAACATTTTTGCTGTTCCACGCATATCTCTAGTTGCCTTATCAAAATATTGGCAAAATGCTTTCCAAGAACCTGGCAGGCATTCAATGCATCCTGACACATTAGTCTCCTGGCAGACACCCACACGGCTGAAATCCTTTCTTCCTACCTTCTTCCTTCTTGGGGCAACTCTGATAGATATTTTCTAAAGAGGTTTATCCTTCTGAACTTCTTTTTTATCTTATTATCAATCCTAATAAACAGAGGTCACATCTCCCTACCCCCATCCCCTCTCTTTATCCTTGCCTGTATAACTGACCCCAAGTGCACATGTGCATATATGTTGACAGAAAGAAGTGTACAAGGCAATAGCTTTTATCCATATTTCCCTGCCCAATACCTCAAGATGAGATAAATCACTTGACATGAGTATTTCACAGATATGGATTATCTCAGCACATCTGCTATTCCAATACTGCAGGACTTCATGTTTGAATATCTTGATTTTTTTAATGTCATAAATGTTGTGCTCCTAATCTGATTTTTCAGAGGTTGTGAAATAATGTGTAGGGAGACATTTTGTGTTTTTTTCACATGTCACTGAGTAGAAATTATTTGTATTGTAGAAATCTTTTTTTCATATTAAATGAAAATTACTTTTCTGTGTATTTACGGAGAAAAACACAGAATACATTCATGTTGTTACACACGTATGTAAGAGTGTAGGATACACATTTTAAATGTATAGAGTAACACTTGAATGTCTCTATCCTTCTGTGGGGCTAGCAAGTAAATCTGTGTATTTCGGTATGTTACATGTGTAATAGCTGACAGCAGTGTCTGACCAGAGGCATTCAAGAACCAGAGAGTCTCACACACTGCTTTTTCTACTGTCTCCCACAGATGCCAAATGATGGGCCAGACCCTCATCTGGACTAAGAACATGAGTTTCAGGTTCAGCATTTTACAGTATGACAGAAACACTTTAAGTCAGATAAGCTCTCTAAACAAAACCTTTAAAACCTTTTCTTTCCCTCTTTTTTCCCTTTTTTGTTGTTTTTTTTTTTCTTACAGCAGCCCATGTCACATGTACAAATACTTTATATGATAGAGTCCTCTGTGGCTCAAATATGAATAGATTCAGCTTTAACTAAATCAGTAAGAATGTTTTTAACCTCATGTACCAATTCTGTAAATAATTTACATGCAACATATTAGCTTTCTCAGGATAATAACACTAAATCCTTTAAAAAAAGATGGATTTTGTAACCTGAAAGAAACAATCAAAACCAGACAAATTTGAGCTTGGAACTACAGATAATGATAGAATAAGTCACAGAACTGGACATTAACAATAAATCATTAAGAAAAGAGTTAGAAAGGAAAACTTCTTTTCTGACTATAGAACTAAAAGCATCACTTTTCAGTTATCCTAAAGAATGAGGAAAGCTTTTCTATTTAGCAAAAGGAAGAGCATGTCTGAAGAACAACAAACTGGCAGGGCAGCAGGACAGAGAACATGCCCAGACAGAATTTGGGAGAGGAGCACAGTTTGTTCCAGAGTCAGACTAGTTTCTGGGCTATTTCACCTCTGAAAACAAGCATGGTGACAAGCACCCAGTGCAGCTTGACCCAAATGAAATAACCTCTTGGCAAGAAAAGCAAACCGAGAGGCAAGCTGAGCCCAACCCATCCAGTCTCTTACAGAGAAAGGTGGCTGAGTCTGCATCCCCAGGCAGAACTCTGTGGTGTTCCCACAGTGCCACACTGTTTCCCTGCTCACAGCACCAAATCTAACCCATTCACTGCCTTAGGTTATTGCCCAAACAAACAAACAAACAAACAAAACAAAAAAAAACAACCAAAACAAAACCAAACATAAAAAACCCCACAACCGAAAACCAACGGCTATATGGAGTATTTTCTCCTTGAGTAGGGTGTTGTCCCTATAAAAGTTTCTGGTATCAGGTGAGGAGAGGTTTATGTTGGATATGAGAAAAAGGTTCTTTACTCAGAGGGTGACTGGGCACTGGAACAGGCTCCGCAGGGCAGTGGTCACAGCACCAAGGCTGACAGAGTTCAAGAAGCATTTGGATGATACTCTCAGGCACTTGGTGGGACTCTTGGAGATGACCCTGTGCAGGGCTAAGGGTTGGACTCAATGATCCTTGTGGGTCCCTTACAACTCAACATACCCTGTGATTCTGTGATTCTTTCATTTTGCTATGCTGGATGACTCCATTTCCCTACATCATCAGTTGCCATAGGGATGAGATGTGCCCAGGTTTACCCCTCATCTGAGTGCTCGGGGTGGGACCTCCTGGTGCCACCCGTGCAAACTGGAAATTTCAAGCTTCAAATGCATTCAGATTCTGCAAATGCATTTAGAATCAATTATTTAAGTTGAGTACGCTGAAAGAAGATAATTTAAACATATCTGGTTTGAATTTGAAGTGGAGAAACTTGGGGCTGTTGGACACAGGGGGTATCCTTGTACAGTGAATCATCAGAATGGCTGGAGAAAATGTGTTTCTTTCTGCATATAGACTGATGATGTTAAAGTAAAAATTAATGAGTGCCTACATGGTTAAAAGTACTACTTGGGTTATGGTGGAGTTATATGATTTTAAACTGACTAGCTTAAAAGGATCATTTTTCCATCTGGAGCTTTAAAAACCTAAACATACAATATGAATACTTTTGTGGTTAGATTATCAACATTGTATAACTGTAAGGAAGGACTTTCAGATCTATAATACATGCAAAAAGCACTTGAATTTTCCTGTTCCATTCCATCATGTCCTGATGACAGTATTTTAATCTTGGAAGGTATATCTGCATTATAAAACCCTCCATAAAGAAATCATTTAAATTCTAAACCAACACAGAATTGAATAGTTCCAGCAATAGAGCTAAACATGTGCTTCATCGATAGATTAAGTTTCTAATGAGGAACTGTTGTTTATATTATCTTATCATAAATGCCAGTTGCTATTGGTAAAAAATAAATAAATATCCCCTGAAAAGCTTCCAAACTGCTCTTGGATGGCAGATTTATTTCACACATGCACACAACTCATACTTTAGGAAATTAACAAAGACACATTCATGTTTTCACTTGACAGCAAATATTTAAATACCACGTCAAGATATCTTTCTACAAAAGTCCTTGTTTACTAGTCAAATCTGCAGGTAAAATCTTTGTTCAAGTGGTTGGTCTGGCAACATAATTTGGCACTCTATATCTATTAACTTCTGTTTCTGCTTTTGCACAAACAAGATTTGCCACAGATCACTGGTTCAAACAAGGAGTCTAAATGAAGTATCTCAAATTAAGTTTGAATTGATTTACATCGTGAACCAATGAACCAGCAAATTTTCTTGTGTGTGTTTCCGTGTGCAGAACTAAAATACTTACAGGAGATACTGTCATACTGGCAATTAAGGTCACTGGATGAGGAAGACTAATTTCCTCATTTGTTTTCCCTTTCCATTTTGTAGGAGGAAGAGGTAGTTGAGCGCTTTCCCTCTTTACTGTCTGCTAAAATTCACCCAGGCTAAAAAAAAAATCAGTATTACAAAGTCCCCAAATAAACTAGCTACATGAGGAATACAAAATCTGTATCAAGTAAAGGACAACTTATAAACATCTACTTTCAGAATAATAAATGCACGACTACAGTGAGTTTTGGGGAAAGCATGTTTCTGCTTACTCTTCTCAATGGAGAAATCAGTCTATTTTCAGTTCTGTCAGTGAAAAGAGTGAATTTAGCAGAAAAAACTATGGTGGAACATAGAACTATATAAACCAAAAATACTTAAGTAATGCTTTGAAGCCTTC
>VWZD01000519.1:15423-55197 GCA_013396695.1 Sakesphorus luctuosus | reverse complement strand
GAGTATCTGCACATACCACAGTCCAAATGAATATCCCACTAGCATTTAAAAGAAATATTTGAATACTTTGCCTAATAGTAAAGAAAAGCAGAGTTTTTATGCTGAGGAAAGCATGTACTTGTGTGTAAGCACGTGTGTGTTTGCATGCGTGTTTCTTTGCTAGACATTATGAGCCATGTAGGAATAGAGTGCTTAATTGAAAAGATAACAAATGATGAAGCAGCTGTTAAGTATGGCACAAAAATTGCTCCAAGCAGTTAAGGCTGATCATCATGATGGAAATAGCTTTTTGACAAGCTTAGCATTCCTGTGACAATAATTAAGAATCAGGTTTCCACCAAAAGGCTTTATAGCCAGAAGGGGTTGTAAATCAATGGACAACAATTTTATCTTGGAATGAAAATTAATTATTCAGTGTAGAACATGCTTTCTCACACTTAACTGCCTGTAATGCCTCCTTTATTCTCTATCTTAATTCAATTAATATACTATTGTTAAAGGGGTGTTTGTCAGCAGTGATTTGCTTTTGTTAAAAATTAGCATAAGGAAATATGACAAAATTGAATGGTTCTTAAATTAAGCCATAGTTCAGATTCTTTTTGGCAGAGGGTTGCTAGCTGTTAAGTACTCCTTGACAAGGGTGTGGATATGAGCATTTTGTATTGCACCCTTTGAGCTTGCATAAGCACATAAAGGGATTGAATAATACATGAAAAAGAAGTGTAGGATCTTCGGAAGTGCTCCATGTGGCCCTAACTTCTTTCTCCCATTTAAGCTAGTCAGAAAACATGTTGAATTTAATTGGACCAGTTTCAGAACACTGAGGACTTATGAAAATCTTATTGAGAAGAAATAAAAAGCATTCTTGAATTTTTGACTATTATACGGAAATGAAGGCATCTATCAAAGCTGTTGTGACACTTACAGAAAAATGATGTGACTTTGGGGAATTACTCAGACTGGTTTGACAGGCTCTACAATCTGAAAATGGGCCTGGAAATGTCCTCTTGGCAAGAAACATTAGACAACATAAGCCTCCACAAGGGCAGCTTTCACCTCACTGTTGCCATTGGTGTTTTCAACTTCAACAGTAACAAAGCTGATAGAAAAGAAAAAAAAAAGTACTGGAATTTGTATTTAATTTCATTCAGTACTCCTATATTTTTCCATTATTCTCCATGTCTTCTGTGGCCCTGAGAAGTGCATCTTGATTTTCTGTTAAATCTTTCTTTATTTAAGCTAATAATTTGTAAAACACAAGAAGTGTGAGAATAAAAGTTCTTTGCTTGAAGGAGTCAAATAACATTTTCTCATTCAGTGTAAGTTTATTGTGCTACTCTCCCTCTGAAGCACAGAATATGATCACCTGGCAGCTTAGGAGAATTTCTTAGAGGGCAAGAGGTGTCATCTTTTCAATCCTTTTTTGTTATCTCATGGATGTTTCTGCTGCAGCCAAGGACTACTAAAAGAAGCATTGGTGAGTCACAAAAGAATGTCCTCTCTACACATTAGAGAATTAATTGCATTATAAAACCTCTTAATATTATTTTAGCTTGAGCTACTCCTAACTCTACTCATAGCATATGGTGTTATGGAGGACAAGCAGAGCCCTGGATTCTTGTTCTTGCCTCAGAAATAATCCTGCCTTGCTGCCTCCTAAAATGTCTCTTTCATGAGAAGATTGTTCACTGGCCTGGCACAGAAGGGAGAAGTCCACATTCCTTCCCATTTCTGGAAGTTTGTTGATAAGTCCAGAATCAGCATCAGCCTCTGAGTTTCTCATCTTTGCAATCAGGACTGCAACTGATTCATGCTTTTAGAAGTCAAGACCATACTGATATTGTGGAAGCAGCATAAAGTTACTACACTGTGTTCTGAGAATTCTACAGATGAAATAAACTGTAAAATTATTTGGTTTTCCATATTTGAGCTAGGAAGTAGATTCAATCACCTTAGGAAATGTAATGTGTTTCTCCTCCCTTTAAGCTGACTTTCCTCATTTGCACATCAATATATATATCCTTGACAAGGTCATCTATCACTTATATTTTGAGATATCTCAAGTAATCAATGACAAATACACCCACATTTCACATTTTATCTATGAACAACTTATGGGGTAGGAGTAACAGCTATATCAAAAGAGGGTTCTGTGCTATATTTAATTTTTTATTTGAAGAACTTTATGGCACAATTGAAATAACAGTGCCAGCTATCAATGCAGGAATGTGTCTTTCTATACTGCCTAAATTTTAAATTTGAAAATCCTTTTGTCCTTTCCTATCCTGTTTTCCACCTCACTGACCACCAACATTTCTTCTACATTGACTATTCTACACAATTAACTGAGAAGCATTCCTTGCAAATACCTCACTGACCCAACACCTTTACTCAATTAGGATATTGCTTCCTCTTCAATCAACATGAGTTGTTTCTGTGGGACTCCCTGAAAGGAAAACACCTTCCAAGAAAAGTGAGACTGCCAGAAGCTGGCCCTGAGATAATCCCCTTTTGTTCATCAGGTACTACACCAATTTTGAGGAGACAGAAGTTGCGGATGAAGCAAGGAAAACTTGTGTGTAGATCAACACACCTTTTAAAACATAGGCAGAAATGTCAAGATTTGACTTTATGTTTAAGTTGATAAAAATCTTTAACTTCTTTGCCACTTCATGTGCTTGTCAATACAGCAGATTAATGGCTTCTGCACTGACTCAGTTTTGTTCTGTGTCAGGCCAGAAAATGAAAGAAATAAACCACCCAGAAAACATCAGATAATTTCTGGTAGGAAAAAAGCCACAAACAAACATGTGAAATTCAAAGGAAATGCAGCTATTGTTAGTACAGGCTATTAGTTCCTGCTCCCTTTTGGTCCCATTGGAGGGAGCAGAAGAATTGCATGAATCACATATTAGGACAATATGCTTAATACAGAGCCAGAGCAGAATGTTTCTGACATATTTTAATGGATACAATAATGTTGCATCACAAATCTGTCCTTGAGTTTTTCTTTCAAGGGAACTGCCCTGGAGTTAGTTGCAAAAAAATCAGTGGACTGGAAATTATGTAATTTAAACATGTTTACCTCGGTGTATGCCAGTATTTGCAGCTGTCGAAGTGAGCAGAGCCTTGTCCTACTGAGGCTAATTCTCCTAAATTAAAAACTGCTTCTGTTCCATGCACCCCCACTCATGTTTAGCCTTTGCCAAGCAAACGTAGAAATTTGGAGCATTTTACAAATACTTCCAAATAAAGACAGGCAAAAATGTTCAGTGGAAGAGCTCTTTACCAAAAATAAATGTTTTCATTTGACCTTATTTTCAGGAATATAGTGCAATTGTGAGCAGGGAAAAATGGAAGCATTTAATTTTCTTTCACAATTACAATATATAAAAATTATTAGTTAACTTAAAATATATCTTTTAAAATAATTGAAATTAAATTTTTGGGCTGTAAAACTTAAATGAAACATTCAAGAGTCTTCTCTCATGATGCTTAACGGGGTCTTATGGCTATTCAAATTTTCTCAGATTGACCTGTTTAAAAGCTGAAAATTTAAAAAAAACCACATCATAAATACCAGATTTTCAACTGTTTTCTGTGAATCAGGTGATAAGTTGGTATAGCTAAAATATAAGTTCCTACACTTCAAACTGATTCTGTAACAATATGTAAGACTGACTAATATTGATCCAAATTATACTGAAAGTCAATGCATTCCTGTCTGGGTTTTAATTATTATAATACTCCTCTTTTACCAAAGGATTTTTTTTCTTATGCAATATGTGAAACTAGGGATGCCACACCCTAACTGTAGAAACTAATAGTGATATTTATATACAACCACTGTATGTCACCTGTTCTTGTTTACCATTTACAATGAAAGTTCACCAGGAGAGAGGAACCCCATTAGTGTTTAATATGTCATCATGCACAAGGGTCCTAATGCACAAAAAATAACAGACTACCATGTGCAAAAGTACTGAATGCAGCCAAATAATATGCTGGTGGAGTGGGATTGCACTGTGGAAAGTTCACTTGGATTTGGAGCTACATTTTGCATTGCACTCACTCAACTCCTTGCTGAACTGACTTGTACAAGGTTCTATAGAGAGGATTTCATTATCTGGACCTCTTTGAAATGAGAAAAACCTTCAAATATCTAAGACTAGAAAATATACTATGATGCTTGCAGTAGAAATTTATGAAGAGGCCACACTGATCTGAAAAAAATGAAGAGAAGGGGGTTCAAAAAGATTTTTCACTCTTGCTGATGACACAGAAATCCATAAGCACAGCTTTTCCATATGACAAAGTGATATGCAATACTCACTGTGGTTTCACGCAGTTGGGTCAATAAACTTCCATTAACTATGGACAAACTGTCAAAGTGACCTGCTGCCCTCATTTCTGCAGTATGACTTGGCCTTAGCTGTCCATATTAATATGAATTTTAACCCTTTGGTTTGGCATTTTAATTCTTCATCCATTAGTCTCACATTTCTGTATTATCAGTTAGTACTATTGATTTTAAAGAATACATGCAATCAATTTGCACACATGTATTTGCAAAGGTCAGGAGAGGACACAAATGTGATTTCTGCAACAGGTCCAGACATTGCCTCCTGATGATTTTTATTATCTCTCCTTCTGGTCAAGATTATATTTCCACTTGGAAGTAGTACTTATCATAACTCTAAGATCAGTAGATGTCCTTGCAGCCTGAAGTTTTAAGGGTTCATTTGTAGGGGTTTTTAAGAGATGTGTCTAAATAGAGGCAGTGCAAGTCCATAAATACCTTTCTCCAGGCTGAGCTACTCCTGATGTGATTGCCAGACACCTCAGATGCTTGTGCTTTACTGGAACACAGAACACTGTTAATTGGCACATGGAAACAAGTGGAAGCAAAACAACAGACTGAGCCTCAGCCCACAGAGACCTGAACAAACTTTATGTTTTTAAAGGATGAAAATAAAACAATAACAACAAAAATTGAAGCTTTTGCATGACTAAGGTCTAACTCTGCCAGTCTTCTTTCTTTTTCTTTTTTCTTTTTTTTTTTTCTCATCAGGTTGAAACCAGGCAGTAGAGGTGAATTCTACATTTGACTGAGATACCAAAGTCTGTAGTTTCACTGTGCCCAGGAGGGAGGTCTCAAAGCCAGATTCTCTGGCTGTAAAGAAACCTTCAGCCTCAGGGTTTTTTTTTTACCCTTTTGGTGGAAAATGCTATTGTTTATTGTTTATTTTTCCTGTATACAACCTTTCTGTCTAAGATCTTACCAATAGGTCAAGAAGAAACTTCTTCCAGCATTTACTACCTCAGATTCTGGAGACCTCTGCAACTCAGAGGGAGTATACAGTGTTATATATACTTTTGTGGTGTTATCTGGGACAGATTTGCTACTTGGAAACTGCAGAGAAATCTCCTTAAGGATTGCCTACTAGGAGGGTTTTTTTCTCCTAATTTTTTCAATGCTTATTTCCTACTTGTTTTAGAGTTTCTGTTTGTACTGCACAGGACATACAGTTCCTCCATCACTAGCAGTGGCACATGTTGTTTACAGATGTGAGAGACTTGACTGGGGATCAGCCACCCAAGGAAAAGTGACTTTGTACTTCCCAGTCCTCTAATCTACCTGAACACCTTCTATCCCTAGTCCAGCTTCAACTGTAGGTTAGATGGAGAAAAGTCTCCTTAAATTTCCTGCAGTTATTCCTCTATTCCCCTTAAAAGCAGCAAGAAGCTGTCACTGACAGCAAGATTAGTCTTCTCTGAATCTGTTGATATTCCAGCCAGTGCCATATTCTAAGTGTTCTGCTCATTATAATAGTGCCAAAGTCAGGAGTGGCACTTAGTGGCACAATGCCACAAGGTCATGAATTTCTGAAGTGCCCCAGGAACAAAATAAAAATGTGCCTTTGCTCCATTTATAAATAATCCACACCAGACGTCAAGAGAAGCAAACCAGAGAGAGCTGTTCTCCTGCTCTGTGTCTGCTTGGAAACTTAACAGTTTGCTCTTAGGAATTAAAAAGCAAATATTTTAATTTCACGACATTTCAAAACGTGAGAGTAGCGCAGCATCATTACGAATAATGCTTGAATTTAATTTCTTATCAGGAATATACAATGTTTCTGTGTCCCTGTTGGAGCTTCTACCACAAACACATCCCTCTTGGTTATGTTGCAATCTTTGCAGTATGGACTTACCTGGCATCCACCGCTTCTAGCAATAAGATAGCAACTATATCTTCTCCATTCAGGGAACAGAACTTTTACTTAAATGGAAAATGAACATGCATTGTACTTCAGAAAGGATAAGGGCTAGATTATATGCTGTGAGGAGACTGAGATCCTCAGTGGAGCTAAATCTTTATATAGACCCAGTAGCAACTCATGCCAAAACTTGAAAGTGAAAAGAAGCCCAACTTGCTTTTCCTTGAGCGGCCTTTTTGTGGGCTTTTGCAAGATAAAAGTTGGACAGGAAGAAATAGAATAAATACATAGCATCATTCTGAGACTGGTCTTAAAATCACTTTTTCATGTCCTTAGATTTCCATATGTGAGTTTCACACCCTCTGAGGTCTCCTGAGCTATTGGTATGCATAACTTAAGTTCATACAGATGTATTTGCCAGAAGAAACAATTTCTCAAGAACAAATCATCTTTTCTGCATCAGTAGGAAAGTGACTGATAGCCCTCCAGTGTGCTTTAGGTTTCATACTCTGTTTGTAACAAGAGCTCCATAACACTGCCCATTACAACACAACAACAACACAATCATTTAGTTCTGCAATCTGAGAGGGACAACGGCTATTTCAACATTCCCAAGGGGTGTTCAAATGACTTATTGATCAATTGATTAATAAATGTCAGCGGTCAGAGGAGAGAGCAGCTCTGCTGAAAAAATAGCTGTCAGAAGAGCCCATAAGTGCTTGAGCTATTAGGAGTGAAAAAATTAATCTGACAGAAAAATAGGGTAGTGATTGTTTTACATTAATTGTGAGAGAATGCACGAGATGAGTTTCCAAAACTTGTCAGACATAATAATGAGAAATAGAAACTTTATTTCTGGAGTAGAGATGGTTATGCACATATTCTGATAGACCACATATGAAAGTTTGGAATTGATTAACTTCTCATAAAATAGCTGCTTTGAGTTATTTCTACTGAAAATTAGCAACTGATGTTCTAATCATGTTTAGGAATCACTTTGTTTCTAATGAATGAGGCTGAATACCTCTTCTAATTAACTTTTTAATTGTTATTTTTGGGACAAGTAAGGGTGAATCTAGTCTGTGTGTTTTTCCATGTTTGAATGTTAGTGGTTTCTCCTAGAGATTTCATTGGAATGAAATTGTAATGTGGAACAAGCATTCCCGAAATACTCACCGCTCTTTATTATTAGTTTTCATTTTCAGATAAGGGGCATCATTCTGGTATTTAAGATTCATTTGACAGGAGGCACTCACATGTTCTGTAAGGGTTGTCTGTAGCACTGTTGAGGTAAGAATATAAATGAGGGGCTGGGAGGCAGATGGTTATCTGTGTGAAAAATCCTTACTCACCTGAGCTGCTTAACTATAGACAACTGAGCTATAAAATTAAGTGAACTTATACAATCACTTTATTTTCAGCAGAGTGCTTGTGTGTGTCACCTGAATTTGTGAGATTTTTCTTATGAATACCTTAAAGATTAATTTTCCATTTTTCTTATGTATTGGGATTTTATTTGGAGGCTCCAGACATAATGAAGCCCTTCATTCCCACCCTACACAGAAATCTACATTCTCATTAGTTCTGACGGATGCCATGTGATGAGAGGTATTACTGACTTCTAGCTGTGGTAATCTTGCCCTTAGTTTTAGCTAGGCCTAGATTAGGCCTTAATTTTAGTAGGCCTCAGTTTAGCAGGACCAGATAGTCTTACATAGTTTAGAGAGGACAAGCATCACCTGACTTAAGCAACCAAAGAGATATTTCATATCATCTGACATCACAGAAGGTATAAAAACAGGTGTAGGATTGCTGAGTGGACATGATATCACCGTGATGAGAGTGTTAGGCCTTTCCACAGCTTCACAGCTGTTTGGTTTGGGAAGTAAACACTTTTTTTGTAGTTGGTTTTCTCCTCTTGCTGGATGTTTCTCGGCTGGGGTGGTTGAATATATATTGTTCGGTGGGCGACTCGGTGGGGATGTTGTTATTTTCACATTTGTATATGTATGTGTTATATCATATTCTGTTTTTAATTTTCTCTATTCTGTGTAAATATAAAAGGCTTGCCATTTTAAGGGGTTTATTCCCTTCTTTCTTTTTTCCCCTTGGCAGGGAGGGAAACTCTTACTGTGTGTTTGGGCAGTTGGCATTTTGCCAGCTCAACCTAAGACATTAGCACAGGTAGAGGGACCATTCCTGATTAAATGATTTGTTCAGAGTCACACAGGAATGCTGTCAATCAGAGTTTGAACCAATTTTCCCCAGTTGCCAGTCACCTCATGTGGCAAAGCCATCCCACCATTGTCACATCAGCTGTGTTGGTAAAACATCTATTCCACCTATAGAAAAGATGTAACCATTAACACATTTGAGTTAGCATCAAAGCAGAAGCAAGACCTCTAATAATTTCCTAGATGTCTTGAAAGGGCATAAGAAAATCCTAATTACAGTCATGATAAGAAAAGTAAATTTTTTATAATGTAGATTGAATGAAGTACTGTGGATTTTTTTATTTGATTAATTGAATAAGTAAATATTTACTTATTAAATTAATTCATTCTTCATCTGGCTTCACTAGTTGAGAGCATTTATATACATAAAATGATAAAGGACTTTGGGGACAACCTTTGTTTAAATACTCTGATATCTCTGAAATCTACACATCATGCCAGTAAACCACATGCCAGTAAGCAACTTGGTACTTTGTTGGACTTACTCACATAATATGAATGGTTTTCCTTAATGTTGTACAGTAGTTCACACATTTTAATAGGATAATAATAATACTACGTAACACAAAAGGAGTAAATTTATCACAAAGAACTTTTAAAATTATTATAATTTAGAGAAATATAAAGAATAAAATAAATTTACTAATTACTTTTTCTATATTAAGCAAATGTTTATGATTAGCATTTTCTTATGACATGGCATCAAAATGGGCTTCACATGCCACTTTGAAACATGATTTTTATATTGCTGTTATTAGTAATGAGGTCATTTAAGAATCTGGACATGTGTGCCTGTGAGAGGCTATGTTCATAGATCTATTCCTGATCTGCAAGCCAAAACACAACCACTGAAATTAAACAATGCCTAATGATATTCTCTTTAAATGGTATGTAAAACAATGACATGTTATCTGTGGTAGCAACTTCTTGAGATGAAGAACTGTATTCTAGATCCTCTGGTGGGGTAGAAAAGCATAGCACCAGAGGAAAAAAACACTTCACACAAATGAGTACCCACATCTAAACAGATGTTACTGTTTCTGGAATTTCCAAAGTCAGATTGCTTATTTTAAAAACAGAGCTGATTAAATAGTTCATCTCTTTACAGTCGTTAAAGCATCATCTAAAGAGTCTTCTGAGATATTTACTAGAGTTTCTGTTCAAAATCTGAATTCTAAGAATGCTTTGTTTAGAAGTTCTGCCTGATCTGCCCTACATTTTCATCCCTTGGACAGCTAACATGCCCCATATGTTCTGGTGTTCATAGCTGGAATGGTCCAGGAGACATGCACTGTTGTAGCTGCTTCATGAATAAATTTTAGAAAAGGAAGATATTGAAAAATAGACCCTTAAAAACTGAATGTTTTCAAATGAAGATTGCAATATTTGTACAATTCAGAGAAACAATGCTTCCTATGTTTCATTTTTTGCAGTTCAATTTCCCATTGTAGTTAGGTAGCAGGTTTTCTCACATATTCTCTGCTTGCTTATGCTGTCTCGTGTGAACTTAGAAGTTATACAACACCATGGTTGGCCAACATTTTCACAAATTCCTGGCTTCAGTCCAGACATAACCAATGAATATATTGATCTGAAAAAAAACAATACCTGTGCAGGTCAAAATGCTCATCTCACTCTTTTTTCTTAAATATTTTTTCTTTTAAAATTTAATCCTGATTATATTTTATTATTCAATAGACCTATTTCTAAAGAAGATCTACCATCCATTGAGCTCTCAGTCCTATCTGATGTCTTCTTAGGAGCCTTGGTGTATAAAATTATTTAAAACTTTTACAATTCTGAAACAAAATATTCTGCATGCCTTCCCATAGTCAGTGTGTTTCTCTTTATGTGAACACTGTTCAAGGATTCCTGTTATCTTTATACAAAGTATATCTCTAAAAATATTGTCAGTTACATCCATAGCTATACAGCAGCGTGTTGAAGGAAGCAGCTGGGAATACCGCATATGAGTAATGTCACCTATTCCAAGACTTTGTTTTTATTTCCTTACAGCTTGAACAGGTTTCAATGCCTAAAGCCAAGATTTCCCCTGTCAGATGGCATCAGAAGACTGAAAATTTTGAGAAAAAAAATTAAAAAGAACCAAAGCAGTTCAGACATCTGTAAGACGGAGGTTAAGGGAAAATACCTATCAGCAAAATGAACATTTGCCCTTCTTCAATAACTTTGAGTGAACTTTTCTTTGAAGAGGTCTAACACCTGTTTTGGAGCACAGTAATTAGATTTGGAGAGTGGGTATATATGTGCTCAAGTTATCTATTTCCAAATATCAGAATTTGATAATGTTATTGTCTTATCTGGTAAGATTTAAAACAGTTAAAATTTAAGAAAATATTAGACTAAAATAATACTTTAATGGGAGCGGCTCATATACTCTTAGTGTAAAGGGTACACTAAACAAAAACATCCTGCGTCTTGAAGTTTAATCCCTGCTGCTAAAGGAAATTGCATAGTACAGATAATAGATGCAAGAAGTTCTGTGCTGAAATGAAACTTGGCTGTGGCTCTTCTCCTGGAGAGTAACCCTAGAACACACCCCTCCAGGCCTTAGAAACCTTCTCCTATTTCCAGCTTGAAGATACTTGCAGTCGTGTTATACCCATTTCTTTTTGTGCCAGGGCTGTTCTTCAGTTGTTCCTCTGCCTCTCTTTGGCTGTCTTTGCTCAGAATGACTACATCCTCTATTAATCTTTGTTTCACCATGAGAAACAAGCCAAGGGTCTCTTCCATGATCAGCTTGCTGGCCCCTCCATGAACGTGATGTAAAGGAAAAGAAGGAAGAGGTAACTGTGCATAATAAGACAGATGAAGTGTTCAAACAACTTTGTAATAATATTGTAAAATGTCTGTGTTCCTGCTAGAAACACCTCTGAAATCACATTTATCTTTTCCTTTGCCCATCTGTTGCATAGGTGGCTCTCTAAACAGCTAACGGAGAAAAATCTTCCTCCAGGTCTACCATTTTCAGCTGATAAGCACTTGTCTGATAGAGAAATCAATTTCAGAAACTTTTAAGACTATGTAATTTATACTATTATATTTCATCTCAATTTTGTTTCTACAGTTCTTATTGTTATTCTGTTTATTCGATTCTCCTTCAGTTTTGATAAGAATTCCAAATTTTTTGTTACAAGCAATTTCTGTTTAGTATTAAAAAAATTAATTGAATCAGTTTAATTAAATAAAACTCAAGAAGACCATTGTTCAAGGAAGAATGTGGCCTAAATAGGCCTGCCTGTAAAGGGCTGTTTTAGCAAGGTTTGGTTTTTTCTCTTTACCTTTTTTTCCTTGAGTGTCAGTTGCCTCTAATTTGCATAGTTTTGTGCATAAGTATTGTATTAGTCTAACCAAATATATTTACTGCATTAATCTTATCTAAAAATGAAGTCACCTGATAATCTACACAACTAATATCTTTACCAACTCATGTATTTCAGTCACCTTCCATTTGGCTTCCCATTTCTTCTGCAGTTCTTTAAAATGTCTTCCAAAATCATATAAAAATTGCCTTTTTTTTTACTTTGTTTGTGCATTCCAGTTGTTCCATTTAATAATTCTGTTCCTATTACTGGACCTGTATTTTAATATTCCAGTTCCCTCTATATTCTGAAATGGAAGTTGTTTCCTGCCATACAGATATATTTACTGAGATTGTTTTTACAGCTGAAATAAAATGATTTCCACATCTATTCCTCCATTCTAGTTACCTATTTCTTTCTCATGCCTAGTATTATCTTGGTTAAATTCTGAGGCAGAATATTAGTCTAATTTTCAGAACAACTTTGACAAAAAAATTATTGATATCCATAAGAAAATTTGGACAATGGTAAATTCAATTCTGAAAGAAGTTAAGAAGTTAATCTGACCTATTCTTTTACATTGAAGCCATGTAAAAATATTTAGCTTTTCAGAGGTTTCCAAGTGAAACTAGAGAATTTCAACTGAGGAACATATTTGGGAGATTTATTTGATTCCAAAAGTCCAAAACAAAGACAAGAAACAACAGAGGAAGTTGAAAAGACAACTAACACAAGGTTGGTCTGGATGTCATTAGTTTTTGATTTTGGCATTAAGTTAATTAACTACATCCCAAACCATCAAGATTTGAAGGTATTATTCAAGAGATTGGTGATGTGTGGTGATTACACCCCAGTAGGTGTAATTTCCATCACTTTCAGTCAAGATCCTATTAATCTTTGCTTGCCCAATCACCACTTCTGGTCTTGAACCAAAATGCTACAGCCACAGTCCTGCTGGTTCTCCAGATAAATGTGAATTGACTGTTCCCTTTACATTGTGAATGGTACAGGTGCCACTTCTTGTACCACTCTCAATATTGCCCTACAGGCTCACTATATCACCAAGGGCTCTTAAACTACTCTTTGTTTTGAGGTATTCAGTCATTCTCTGACAGTATACAATTTAAGCACAGCAGGTGCCTACAGGAACAAAACAATCCCTATTCACTATTCTGAATCACAGCTAAACGACCTGAAAATGGATCTGCAGTGTAACTCAGCAGTCCCAAAGGGATACAGGAAATGCTGATGAGAAACTTGAACCTCTCTGCCTACAGTGTCTATCTGTAGGCAAGGCTGAAAGCCATAGGAATCATACTGATTAAAAACAATATTTACTTATGTATCAATACACTGGCACAGAGGGCATGTACCCAAGGAGTGGAATGGATCATTTGAACAACTTACTAACCAGAATTTGTGTTCTGGTGCTCAGATATCCATCCCAAAGCATATCTAAATTTACCAACATTTGCTATATACAGCAAAGGCACAGGACCACTAGCTTATAATTAATAGGTTTGCTAATGTTAAGACCCACAGAATACTTCACAAGCATGATCCTCTGTTGTAGAGTGTCTGATGGAAGATTTTCCCCTTATTTATCTTATTAGAATAGAGACTTTAACTTCCCAAGTCCTTATTCCCACAGGAAAATACTTATTGACCCTATCATCAAATCTACTCATATTTTCATAAAATACATGCCCTGTACCTCAGAGATTCAGGAAGAGGGACTCACTGTCCCCACAGGATGCAGCTCAGCTGAGCACTGCTGTCTCACAACAGCCTTATCCTGCATTTATCCTGCAATGCCATGTTATCAATACTCATTGGTCATGATGGCCCTGTATAGACACCAGGGGAAGAAATTTCTACCTCTCCAGCTCTTATAGAGAAACGTTTCCAAGAAGATGCAAAAATTTGGAGGACAAGTGAAAACCCATCAGCTTCCCCAGCTGATTTAGTCTGGGTCACGTAAGTTGTTGCTAACTATTAGCACTCCAC
Organism: Sakesphorus luctuosus; assembly: GCA_013396695.1. Lineage (NCBI taxonomy): Eukaryota > Metazoa > Chordata > Aves > Passeriformes > Thamnophilidae > Sakesphorus > Sakesphorus luctuosus. Next base: position 41,415 of record VWZD01000519.1, on the reverse strand, counting down.
ATGGAGTTCAGCCACAATCCCTTTTCCCTGATGTCATTTATCAGAAAAATTGTCAGTTATTACTTGTGTCAGTAATAACAACCTAAGACAGACAAGTCTTCAATAATACATAGCAATCATTCATAATTTAAATTAGGCCATCTACAAAATAATACTGCTAAGTCACAGCAAAACAAGCTAAAACAAACTCAACTGACAAAGGAAGAGACCATAGTAATTTATCACAAATCTGCCAGGCGTTCCTGGGAAAGCGATCACCATGAACATCCACTAACTTATCCAAAAAGCATGGTTGGCTGTAACCCATCTGTTTGTTTGAGAGGAGGAGAGTGGGTAGTACTCTAGAATAGCCTTCACACATTGGGAAAGCTATAAAGTTTCTCATATGCTCTGTCATATATATAAAGTAGAATTTGCCCTACTAAGACTGCGTTAAAGTCTCGGCCCGTAAGAATAGACACATTTAAATCATCAGAGAGCTAAGGTGAATGCCAAAAGCACACTCATTTTACATTTGTGCTTGAAGAACACAAGTATCTTTAGTGTGCAAAACGAGACACAAGTGATCAAACGGACCTCTGAGACCATTATGAAAGACTATGGGAAGAAATGGTCCCAGCATATCAGTCACCTAATAAATGACAGGGTTTTTTCTTGCATACATCCCGAAAACAAGTGCTCTAGTAAAATTTGATGTGGAGGACAGTAACTGGGCCATGTTTACAGAAGGACCCTTGAATTTCAAAGAAGTTCAGTTTCAAGCGTGTTTGCCAACCAGTCCTCTGCCTCCAGAGTTGCAAGATGCTTCCGGGAAATTGGAAACGTATACCAGAGAAGAAAAGAAACTGAGATGGGGAAAGACTTTGGGGGTGAGGACATGTCTTACAAATCATGAGCTCAGACTAAAGGGCTTGGAGATCTTAACAGTGGGAATCCTTAAAGAATTATGTTTCCATTAGAAAAGTGTACAGCAGCTGTAAGATATAACAAGACATTTAGCAATGTAGAGTACCTGTTCTGAGGAAAGGTATAAATGGGTTCTTCCTAGGTTACTTCCCACTTACTCAGTACCCTGTAGAGGATTCATTTGGTAAATACATTCTTTTAAGTATTAGTTTCTGATTAAAGTCTCTCACAAATTTTGCAGAAGAAAAAGAGTTATTTCTAAATCTGAAAGTATTTGAAGTATCTGAAGTTTTTTGTAAAGGTGCAATAAGAGCATTCTGCAAACAGCACATCATCTTTTGTGACTAATCAGCAAATTCAGCTGGCACATAAATTGACAAGAAATGTCATCAATGTAAATTAACTTTTTCAAGCCATAAGAAAAGAGCACCAGCTTCATGTTACAATTGAAAGAATGGCTCCATTTTGGAAAGTCATTCACTATCATGCTATAGACAATGACCCCTGTCAAAAGATTTAACAAAGTTCACAGGTCAATGCAGTGGGAAGATCTCTGCTGTCCTGACTCTTAGTAATAGTCTAATCATGCAGAAAAAGTTTTAAGTGTTGATAATTTAGTGAATGAAATTCATGCCTTTTGACCCTGAATGAAGAGACAAGGAAGATTCATCTTGTCTTCAATTAAGTTTATTTTTAAACACCTTATCTGAGCCAAGCATCACAGGATTCCAGTATGGTTATGTCATTTTAAAGCTGTATCATAAATTAAATATGCAGATATTGGGTGTTGGGAAAACTCTTTCACACAACAGCCATGAAATCCTGATTCTGCTGAAGTCAACGGGAGTGCTGCCATTTCTTCAACAGGGTTTGGATTTCAGCCATATTGTTTAAAGTCTCTGAGTGCTGTCTTGGCTACGCTACCCACATGCTGTTCCCAATGGGTTCACTGGCAGAAAAAAAGACAATGCTATGTAAATGTTGAATATTACAGCTGAAGAAAGGACAAAAAGCACAATCTGAAGAACACGTCTGATTTCAGTTATGAAATTTCTAAGATGCAGAAACCATTTCATTAGTTAATCAATAAGTGGCATGCAACCCACCAGCACTGAAATCATTGTCAGCCACATGAGAGCTTGATAACACCCTAAATTTAAAGAGCCTCAGTGTGTCTGCATAGCAGAAAACTCATTCACACTGTGAACTGCATAGAATCAGACCCAAAAACATCCACCCTAAAAATCTGTGATAAAGATAAACTAAGCCCAGAGAGTGCCTATCTCAAGTTTCAGTAAAGACCATACAGTTAAAGTTGTCTATAAACACTCTTTTCTTTCCTTTTTGTAGTGAGATGAAGGGACCATGCTGTATATATGCAAAGCCATACCCAAGACTTTTGCAGACTTCAAGCTGCTTTGCTCTGTGGGTCAGAACTGCAAGGAGCAGTGCTATGTCCTTGAAACATTGTAGTCAAGTCCATAGAAAATGGGCAAGAGAAGTGGATAATTTGCCCATCTTGTAGCCTTTAAGTCTTCAAGTGGAAGCACACAACAACAGGGACCAGAATATCCAACATTTTGCTTGTAGGTTAGATAAACTTGTGCCAGCAAAAATTGCCTTTGTGACTGAGCTTGTTTGGTTTTTAGGGGTGTTTTCACTCTACCAGCATTTTGATGCTAAATGCTTTGCTCCACCACAGCTGCGTCATCAGAAAAGGAGCACTACCTGCCCATGATTTGTGTTCCTGTATAGCAAGGCAATCTTAGCATAGTCAGTGTCTTACTTGCTCATTTTAAACACCACCCCAGTTCAGTGGAACTATATATCTATGCAAAATTAAATACTTATATCAAGTGTTTGCAGAACAGAGCCTAAAGGTAGAAGAAAATCTTGTACTGGAAATAGCTGTAGCATAAATTGTTTATCTTTTGCCTTTGGCTAAAGTAGTACATCTCTATTATCATTACTTTTTCATTTTAACGTTATACCACTGAAGACTTACAGTACCACACCCATTAATTATATTTGAAGACTTTGGGTAGCATAGATATTAATTACATTATTACACTCCTCTGTGTTTCTGACTATGGCCTGGGTTTGCCCTGCTAGAAGTGACAGCCTTCCAGTCACCATCAACCTTGCAGCCATTACATAGAGCACTCCCGAGGTCTGCCTGTCCTGCCCATCATCACTCTCTGTGTCACCATGCACAACGAAGCCTCCTGCCTACAGGCATTGGAGAATGATGAGGTCTAGCTCATACTATTCCTTCCCCAAGACCAGCAAGCATCCCTGGACCAAAGCCAGCCACATGTTAGCTCTTCGCTTGGGCTGCTTATAAATAACTTGTTAATAGCTGCACAGTTTTTCCTGGGCTAGGCATTCTACTTTCTGCTTTGATAAGAGCATGTTTTTGTTTGGGGAGGGTTCCTCAAGTACATGTTGGGATCTACTGGCTGAGTCAAACTAAGTCAAGCCTGCAATGTGTGCATGTATGTGTGTGACTGTGAGCAGGCAGCAGCAGTTTAAAGCCCTAATCTGGCACACCCTGTTCAGATCATTTTCCCCTTGAAGTGTGCTTCCTCTTTGCATTCTGTCCTCTTTATGTCTTGTACAGGAAAAAAAAATCCTGATTCGATTTCCTACAGGGGAAATTAATTAGGAATGGCTGTTGGCTCCCCCTGGAGAACATGTAACACAAAGAAAACTCTGAATGTGACATTAAAGACCAAAAGGCCAGAATTTTGAAGGTTTTTTGATGCCTCAGTTTTTAAGAGTACAATTTTCAAAACCATCTCCAGCACAATCCTTTCTGAGAACACAGACATGCATCAGACGACATCAAACCTGCATCAAACACCACAGGCATTAGACCCTGAAAACCTATAGATGTGTAACTTCTCCACATCATCCTAAGGCAGTACACTTGCCTGTTGGGGCAGATGGCCCTCTGTCCTGCTTTGGGAGGAGAGAATTTGCATACAGCCATTCCTCAGAGACTCAAACAATCTGAGTGCCAGGATCTACCAGTAGGAAACCATGAACAGTAGATCTCCTCTTGATGCTACCTGCAACACAATCTGGAGTCAGTGCTGCTGTGGGAATGTAGTTTTGGAGGGACTTTTGAGGGTTGACCAAGCCAAACAGAACACTGTGTATTATAGGTCAGTGAGAGCTCACAGCTCATTAGGATTAAGATGTTTTAAGAGAAAATGCCTGCTTCCTAACCCCTGCGGGAAGCATTCTGCCTACCCCACAGCCCTGTGGGCAGACCAACCTGCCCCATGCCCCAGACTGCTCTGCTTTTTCTTGCAGCCAGCCATGCCACAGCAGGGGCAGAAAGGCTGGCACCTCCAGGTCTAAAGTCAAAAGGCTTGCCTGGATACTGGCACCACTCAGAAAGGAGTCACCAACCACCCATTGCCAGCACTGGGGAGAACAGGAGCAGCACCTCCTACACCATTTCTTTGTCAAGAGTAACCTCTCTCCAGTGTGATGCTCCTCATTCTTAACAGCCTACCTTAAGCAAAGAGCTCCTCAGCAGAAGTTGAGAACCAAACCCTGGCCTTTGGGCTCCTCCTTGGGTTTTGTCATTAGCCTGTGAAAAGCAACTCATTAAGAAATATTCTGCATTTTTTCTGTAGGTTTCTGTCTTGGCACTTGTAAGATTACAGCATGTGACAGAGCGGATGGGCGTTAGCCTTTTCAGCCTGACAGCTACACGTACAGATTGCTGCTTGAGCCACAGGGCATCTTCCCAAAGAAATCATCCTCACAGAGTGTGATAGATGGACAGAAACTTGAAACATCTGTGAAGGCTATAAAAATCCCATGTAAGGAGCCCACTCAGAGTGATGAAACACTGTGTCTGTGAGACAGTGATCTACCGGGGCTGCCCTCTGCATGCTGCTCTGCCACAGTGAGTCGGGGTTCAGCTGTCCCTCTCCACACTTACTTGTTCCTTTTCATTAGTATGACTGAGACAAACTGGAAACTACAAGTAGAAGTTTAATCTGCCCTTTGCTGTAGCCCAGGCAAATTTAAAATGCCAACTGATTTCAAAGGAGATTTTCCTTCGAGGGACTGGGCTTCCATATAGTGTGTTTATTATTAAAATAAAAAAAAAAATTGGTCACATCTGTGGGAGCTTAATAGATGTCTGCCATGTAGATTTCTACTGCACTTCCATATTTTTAGCCCTTTAAAATATGTTTGCCATCTGTTCCTGCCACAGTATTAAAAACAATCACAGTGACTCTTTGCGCAGAGGCCTTAGGATGGAAGTTGAATGGAGCCTACTAGATCACAAGTGACATGATGCCAAGTACAGCAAACATAATGAGTGTGTAGCCAGATTTTTAAAGAGCACTGTTTGTAAGTCCCTTCCCTCCAGTGCTAAGGGTCATTTATATACATGTGTCAGTACAAAAATGTGCCTCTAAGAACCAGTCTCAGAATCCAATAGTTGAAGTAACTGGTGAAAAGGCCCGAAGTTCAATGCCATGTTTTATCCTGTTATACACATCTCAGTTTCTAACCAGTCAATAAGCAAAAAGATGGAAAACAGATCAGAAACAGAGAACTTGTATAATGGCAATGTAGAAATGAACTTGTATCCTGAAAGGAATTTTTCCTTCCCTCCAGCTCCACAGAGGATAACAGCTGATAACTTGTTGGGTCTTTGCCAAATGCACCGCACTGAACTAATATTGATGAAGTGGCTTTTTGTCTCCACCAAGCTAAATACCACACTCCAGGCCAAAATATTTGCTATTGTTCAAAGACAAGGTTCTCAATTTCCTTTGATTTTTAATGTATAGGCAATCATCTGCTTCCATTTTTTAATTGCTCTCATTTATCATTTTGTTGGAAAACTGGCTCTCAGCCGGATCCTTAAAGATTCCTCAAAGATTACAAACAAGGAACAGTGAAGTGGAAGCAGCTGACCTCTTTCCACTATCTAAACCATACTAGACGGTGAATGAATGCTATTCTCTTTGGTAGTTTCTTTGGATTTTCCACTACTTGGTGCAATTACATTTGCAGGTAGGTCAACAACATTGAACCAACTTGCTTAACACAGAAAGTACCTTTAGTCTTCACCTGTTTGGTTGTTGGGTTTTTTTCCCCAAAGTTACATGTTGTTGTTTCCATCCATTTTATCTGCCAGTATTTTTAAATGTGCCACTCCTTCTTGTAGGCTGGATGATGAAGTGAGTAATCATGCTGTTCAGTTTTGGGCACTGTTATGGGTNTTTTTTTAGAATGATTTGTAGTCAGAATGGTAAAATCTGTGCTTATTGGGGAGTGGGAAGTTATATATAACTTGTGTAAGTGTGTGTTACATTATAGTTTTCTTTTAATTTTCTCTTTTCTGTATAAATACATGTAGTTAGTTTCAGAAGAAACCTGGTTTTGAGGGTTTTTTTCCCCTCTCCCTCTTCTTTCTCCCTTTGGCTGGTTGGGGGGAGGAAGAACCCTTTTTCTCTGTACTTGGGCAGTTAGCATTTTGCCAGCTCAACCCAAGACAGGCACACCACAAAGAATTTCTTCCTAATTTGACATTAATATCAATGTAGAGCAATTATAATCATAGCACTGACGTTTTATTCTAGGAACTAGACAAAGATGAGTATCAGACCCAAAATCAAGGCATATAAAGTCAAAAGCTACTCTCCATAGTTGGTTTTGCTGTTCCAAGATGGGATAAACTCCTAAAAGTTCAGAATATGTTGTGTTCTGTGGTGTCCCTCACACTGTCCACAAGTGTTATACACAAACATACAGAAACCCTGGGAAACAGACTTGCTGTTTATATGGCACATTTAAAACCTACAACACACATCTCACACTGCAGTAAGATAGAAATGCTGCATCCTACCATAACAGTGTATCTTCCACAATAAATGAAGCACTGGTGACCCAATTCTACCTCTGTTAAAACCAATGTCAAATCCAGTATAAAGAAGGTTTTGCCACCAAGGACCAGAAGGCTCGGCCTTGATTCCAAAGCCAAGACCCTCAGCTGATAGTGACAGAAGTAAAGAATATTATAGAATAGTTCTACGTTTTTTAACAGAGCTACATAATTTCCAGTCCTTGTTGTCTTAGGTGCGCTTTTGGACCACATCTATTACAGTCATATAATATATATATAAATATATATATATATACTTCATTCATTAATTATCTGACATTTTATCACACTGTAGAAAGCACTCCCAAGGCCATTTCCCCAAGACTGAAGCCTTACAAATGCCCATCCCACATTTGGAGGTGTCTTAAACATGGAACAACATTTTAAATATCGCTTTCTGAGATAACTACTAGGATGCTGCACTGGAATCATACAGACCATGGATATAATTATTGAGGGCCTGTAGGATGCTTCTTGATGAGAAACTCTTGATCTCAATAATCTCTTTGGTTCTGGGGTTTGCGGGATGAAAAAGTAATGAGCAAATCTGCTGCTTAAATCTGCAGATGAAGACATGCATTTGTCCTCCAAAATTCCCTGGCATGGTGCCCCATTTCATCACTCCTGACCACAGACTGCACTCTGTGCTATCACAGGGTCCTAACCACCCAGCAGTGCATGCAACTGATATCACAGATAACTTTCCCATGTAATGCTTGTATTTTTTAAATTTTTCAAGTTGTTCACAAGCTGTTTCTTAATTTGCATCTTAACAGTTAGAGAAAAAAAAGGAAAAAAGTTTGGTGATCTTATCTTTCATGTTTGCCAGCAGTCACAAAGTCCTTTGGCAGGCAGCCTGATATTGTGGAAGCTGGCAGATGAGCACACATGCTTTGTTTTCCTGTCTCACTTTCAGCACTGAGGTTTCAGTTCTTACTGTTGCCCCATGCCGTTGCCCAGGTCTGGCTTATCATAGAAGAGCCCAGCAGTGTACCCTTCATAGGATATAACTAAGTGATTCCACTGGAATAAGTCATAGGATCACAAAACCACTAAGGGTTGGAAAGTACCTCCAAGATCATCAAGTCCAGCCCTTGACTGATCACCACTTTGTCAATTATACCATAGCACTAAGTGCAATGTCCAGTCATTTCTTGAACACCTCCAGGGAGGGTGATTCTAAATCAAAGACTTACCTTCAGCAAAGCAGAGATATTCCTTGGAGTCTTTTTTTTCTTTTTTGGAAGATAACTTGCCCAACATTTTAATGTCCCTATTTATCTGAATGAAGCTGCCCTAGACATGGGGCAGCCATTTGTTTTTAATGCTTTTTAGGTAGTCTTTTCCTGGTGTTCAAAAGAGGGGAAGTGTGAGTCCAAGAGGTGAGTAATCATATCACTATATCAGCACTGTCCTGCATATGGGAACTGTGGTTGTGAAAGATTTTGTATGGACAAGAAAATTGTTGTAGCCATATGCTAGAAATGACATGTTTCGAGCCTTTGGTATAAACACCTACACTGATGGACAAGTTCTTTTCTCTGCATCCTTGATTTGCCAATATAGACTCCCATTTGCAAGGGCATCCCTGTGTAAAGATTTTTTCTCCTATGCATTTACCATCAGCTTCTCCAGATTTTTTCCGGAGGTTTTACTGCTTGTGCAAAGCATCATTTCATGGAAATGTGGACTGGTCTATTCCAGAAAAGAGGGGAAAATAAATGAAAATAGAATTACAGACTAGCTTCACAGCTGTCTATGATTTGTACAAATCCAGAAGGCATTTGCCTTTAAAATACAACTACTGAATCACTCAATAAAATATACGTAGTCTGATTTAGTCTTTCAGTGTCAAGAAACTTGTTGACTGCTATTTTAAGTTGAAGCTCAAATCTGGAGTCTCCACTGTCCAGGAAGACATTTACAATTCTGCAATGGCTTAAGATTTATTGGATTCAATAGCATTTAAATAGTTGCTTGATTGTCATTAGACGTTCCTTGATAAATTTTGTCTGTTTGAAGAGAATAGTCTCTTGCAAATCTTTCCTATGCGTTTTTATTCTCTGCAGAGTTATCCAGGACATTTATGAGGAAAATCAATCTTTTCATTGCTATTTGAAGATCTCTTTCCTGGTTTTGACATTATGGTATTAAAGTTTATTAAAATGCATACTGGTAACAATGACTTACTGCTATAAAGGCACCCTCCTAACTTGAAATCCTCTTAAGGAACTGCAGTGAAAACAAAACCTGCCCTGTGTTATGCAGATAACAGCTTTTACCCAAACAATTCATCAAGTTGAAACATCTGATTGCTGCCTGCACTAAATTTCATTTTCCAGGTCTGGTGCCTGATAATTAATAAATCAAGTCTTCACTAAATCTTTCAGCTGATTTTTCATCTTTTTTCTGAAAATTAAGCTGTTTAAGCCTGACGTTCATTCAAGCTATTAAAATGGAGAACTAGCTTTATACTCCAGCAGGTTTTTGATCAGCCATGCATGACAGAGAGTGCTAGAAGCACAGTATCTGCACAATGTCCACTATTTGTTTTTTTATGGGCTCTTCTGCAGATGCTCCAAAAGAGACTTCCCAGAGTTGCATTAGAGGCAGCAGACTTACAGGCATGTTATCCTCTCACATCTGCCAAAGACATGGAGAGAACAAGCACCTTCCACCTCTGCTTTCACCCCAGATAAGAGCACAGCTCAAGAGGTAGATGAGGACAATGGGGAAAGGATTAAAATTAAAAGAGGAGAGGTTTAGATTAGATGTTAGAAAGAAATTCATTACTCAGAGGGTGGTGAGGCATTGGAACAAGTTTGTCCAGAGAAGCTGTGAGTGCTCTATCCCTGTAAGTGTTCAAGGCTGGATTGGATGGGGCTTTGTACAACCTGTTCTAGAGAGTGGCAACCCTGTCTGTGGTGAACTGAATGATCTTTAAAGTCCCTTTCAACCACAGCCTTTCTATGGTTCTGTGATATGATTCTATGAATAAAAAGCTACTACCCCATAGTGTATTCCTTTCACTGGGTTGGAAGGAGAGGGCTGTTCATGTTCAGAAGCTCATTGAGGACATCCACTTATTCCTGTGCCTATTGGGAATTGCTTCGGTTTTCCCCTGGTTTTGTAAAGCAGCTCCCACAGTAACACCTTCCAAGTCTGCTGGTTCAGAAACTCTCACCCTCAGTGTCAATAATAGAAATCTGCCTATGATTACGTGGATTCTGTCATTCTTAGCTTTCATGATAGATTCCTTATCTGGATATTTTGTAACTTTAAACAGGTTCTAGTGAACCTGTTTTCTCTTGGTGTGGGTGATGGAAGAGAAATACAACTATCCACAGATCTAAACCTGAATTTATGCTTAAATACTTTGCCGAGCCCTGTTCTGGTTAACTCTTGCAGAAGTTTCCACTAAAAGGTAGCAGACAGCAACAAAGTTATAGGTTTAAACACCTTTCTCCACTGCAGGGCTTGGGAAATTTACCAGTATAACAACAGATGAAATTATAAGATAACTGTGATGTATAACACGCAACATTATTTCTATAATTTTGAAGGAAAATTGTTCAAATCAAATCTTTGAAAGCTGCTGTGAAAGGAGGGCGAGGGGAGGAAAGCACCTGGAGATTGCAGATGGGAAATCTGTCGCTCAAGTTTAAAACTGAACCATGTCTGGTGACTATAATAGCTACAAATGAAGGCAATCAATACTATGTACAAAATACCACTGTAATGCTCTCTAGTCTTAGATATTGCTAAATGAATACAGATGGCATGAAGTACTTTGATCAGATGGAATATAACATAGATTTTTATCCCTAACAAAGCTCGACTCAAGACACAAAATAGAATGGGCCAGAAGGTCATGTTAACCTTGTGGTTTTATAGCAAAGTGCAGTGGGAGACAAAAATGGCCCAATGTTTAGAAGTTTTGCACATGGATAGAGCCATAAAGTCTGGCTGCTCTGTTATCCTAGCATTAGCAGGCAAGGGAAGAAGCGTTAATGGGGGTTTAAGGCAAAGATTGGTAACCTAATATTAGTGAACCAATACGTCTGTCACTTCTGTGTTCATTAGTTTGATCAAGCTGTCAAAACTTTAGGAGACTGAATGATGGAAATAGATCTAGCTATTCCCATTTAATAGCCAGCACTATTTCTATCTGTGTACAGTCAGCTTCAGCATTCTCCACTGGTGTGGGACCATAGCAGGGTATCAGATGCTGCAGCACTTCATATAGAGGCCATGACAGGAAGTTGCATGCTTTGAAAACAGCAAGAAAAAGATTAATTATTAAGTTATATGTTAGGTAGAGAAAATACTGAGAACTCAGGTTCATCTTCTGAAAACATCAGCAAAGTTTTAGAGAAGCATTTCTGTTCAATGCCAACTATACTAATAGCTTAGTTGCTTCAGTTTCGTGTCATTTTAAAAACACCCTTGGATGCACTTTCCCAGCAGCCTTTTCGGCTAAATCAGAGACATAATCATGGCTCTTTGGTAAACAGAAGCAGAAGGATTCATTTTGCCAAAGACAGCAACCTGCATTTGAGCTTATGGTACACCCCATTTTTGTACCAGTCTGACAGTGAAGTGCCTGCCGAAACAAGCTGTCTGCTTGCAGGCACAAGGTTGAGGCTCTGGAGACTCCTCAGATCTTAATGTTCATTTCCAAATCAGGATACTCTACAAAAGAAAATGATTCTTCCAAGTGAGAGGCCAGCCTTCACCAGAAAATATCTGTATGATCACATGTGGCCCTGATGCTCAGGACTACCATGTCTGTCAGACATTATTCCTATCCCTAAGTGGCATCAAGTAAGGGATTTCTCTAGAAATATCATCATTACTCTCTTGCAAAAATTAATCCCTTGCCCTTCATACCTTGATGACCTTTGAAAAGACTTTTTCCTTGTTTTATGTGGAAACCCATAAGTGTCAAAAAGCATTGCTGCTTCCACAGAGTGTCATTTTCACTACTGTAATAAACAATCTTTATTGCCCCAAGCTAAATGTAATATTTCAGTGTTAAAGAGCCCAAATCAATACTTTCATTATCTGCACTATAAATTATCCATTAATGGAAGCTCATTAAGGAGGGTACCATCTTTTTCTCCCTTCTCTGAGCATTGCTCTGGGCTCACCGCTGGCATTGCAGGCTGTACAGCTTTATGGAGTGTTTTCCTTAGAAATTACCAGGAAACCTGCTGGTTCAGGGCTTCAGAAAGTGAGAAGGGAAGAAAGCAAGGGAGCAGCCAGAGCCCTTTTCTTCTTTTCTGTAGGCACAGTAGAAGATAAGAAATAGGTCATGGCAGAATACTCACCTGCTTTGCAAGCTTCAGTCAGGAGTGAAGCTGATGGGAACGATTCTCCTTGAAAGGTGGAAGTGTGTCAGGAGCACATTCTTCCCTCTTGTCCAGTCAAGATTTACTTAACTCAGCTGCCTACAAGAAGCAGTATATGAAGCTTGAAATCTACGGTGTGGTCACCACAGTTAGACTAAAATACCAGAGGATATTTAATTCTGCTGATTTCACTGAATCCTTTCGCAGATCTCTGAGGTGCCCATTAAATCCATCAGAAAAGTAAATAATAGCCAAAGTTGGCAGATTCGAGTATCAGATGACTTTTCATGCACATTCAGCTAATTAAGGGAAAAGGGGAAGTAGATTACCCTAATCAGCGGTTTTCCTAACGTGAAGAACCCAAATAAATTTATAAGACTTTTTTTTTTTGTAAAGTTTACGTTAAAATTCATTGGAATTAAGTTGTTTTATTTAGAAAAGGAAGACAAGTCCAGAATATAGGAACATTAGTTCCAACCACAGTATGGAAGGGAGCTGTTGCTTCCTGAAGCCCACTTTGCTGGTACCCACTGGCACATTTTGAGAGTGCAAAGCTCCCATACCTCTGACACACAAGAAGATGAAACTAGTAGTATTATGTAATCTTATTATTGGGTATTTTGCATTGCCTTCACCTATGTTTGAACTCATCCTGCCTGATCATATACTAGCTAAACTGAAAAAAAAAAAAGTAAAACACATGTAAGACAGAAAAGTTGCAGATAACAGAAAGCTGGGGAAATGAGAGGAAACTTCACTTCAGGAAGTTATGTTGCCTTGTTAAGACACAATGAGAAAATGTAGGAGCAAGTCTGCATTTTTTGCCACTCATGTGCTGACCAGACAGCACACAAGTTCATGTTCTGTAAAAGTGTTCCTACCAGGCATTTGTATTTATTTTGGGTTTTGCTTTTTTTTTCCAATTTTGTCTTCATGAATGCCTACTGAAGGAGAAACTGGAGAGGGTAGCTGCAATACAGTATGAAATGCTTCTTTAGTCTCCAGAACACCCCAAAGGACAGGTTTCTAGGACTGTAGAAAGGAGCAGTATAGCAATGGGCACCCCTTTGGAGTGGAGGTCCTGGCCCCTTCAGTGCTTGTGCAGGATCCAGGGACAAGGTCATCTGAGCTTCCAGGAAGTCACAAGCTCCAAAAGACTTGGAGAAGCACATCAAAGCTATTTATAACTGTTCAACATTTGAATGCAAGTCAGAGATGCAGCATGTTTGCTTCAGCTGCTCTTCATGGTGCAAAGCATGTGAAAGATGCTCCCACTGCCACATCGCATTGGACAGCTGCCCAAGGAGAGGCAGAACCGCAGCTACACAAGTACTTATACTTTTTTCTCCTTTATGCCAAAAATAGTTGCTGAAGGATCAATTTTTTTTCCTTATGATATTAGTGAAATGTTTTACTTTCTGAAACTCCTGCATCATCCAAAGTGACTCAGCCTTTTCAAAAATCTGCTAATTCTCATAAAACCACCCAGTGCCAATCTGACTGTACCTAGAAGTAGATTCCGATCGTTGACATGAAAAATTCTTAATTTATTTTGTTTATGTTGCCATAGCACTTACAGTGATGTCCTTTGCGCCAAGCAAAGAAACACCAGTGCCACAGAATACTTTAATTTGGAAGTGTAAAATAGAGCTGAGACACATGCAGATTCCAAGACAACTATTTCTAGGTTTATGTCAGTGACACACCACACTTTTGATATCAATTTTTTATCCAGCTCTATGCTGTACATTTTGTACAGAAGGATCCTGTGAGAGACAGTATTGAAAGCTTTACTGAAATCCAAAAAGATTACAGCAACTGTCTTCCCATGACCATCTAGGTGGGTTACCTTGTCATACAAGCGAATCATATTTTATAAGCATGGCTGTCCTCTCATGAAGCCATCCTGGCTGTGACCAATGACTGTGTTGTCTTTCAGGCATTTTTCAATACCTCCCAGAACAATAGCATAAACTCAGTATTAATCACAATAAAAGGGAATATCATAAAAAGGAAAGCAACAATGGCAGCTACAAGTTGCATCAACCCAAAGATCTTGTCTATTTTATTCACCTTGGAATAACAGAATAAGAAATCTATATTTTATTCACTCTTGCTATTGCTATTGCAATCAGCATTAGAGATAGTAGGTATGCCATTGAGAGAAGCTGATGAAGGGTGTAAAATATGTTTTGGCTGGCAAGCATAAGAAAAAATAGCACCAGGAAAAGCTTCTAGGTGGATAAGAAAATAATAATAGTAGACATACACTATAACTACTGTTGTGGATAAGCTATCTCATGATTCCTCATAGTCTTCTCTGCTCCTTGACATGAAGTGTGACACAGTGAGAGGCCACAACAGCGTCAGCTTGTCATGCAGGGTATGGACCCTCACAGCCTCTCAGCTTTCTGGTGAGTAATGTATCACAGCAAAAGGTAGATAAGAAAAGATAGAGAATTCAAAGGAACAGTCTTCTTCATTCATTAAAAGCAAAAAAAAAGTGACAATAATAAGGATTAAGATGGTCTGAGAATTAAGATACAGCTTGGTAGTCACTGGGCTTGTTTCATCTTAGTTTTGACAGAAATTTGCTTTGTTTCCCACTTCCTTACAGATTAAGGAAAATGCATTATTTGTCTCACTTACTTAGATCAACAGTGATAAACATTAAAATCTACTTTAAACTGTGAGCACAAATCCATACAATGGATCCCTTGGGCTGGCTAGTGCCCTTAGATATGCTATAATAAAAGTCTATTGCTGTGCTCAAAAAATAATAAATCAGCAACAATAGCTGTTGCCTGAAACATCTTCCCAAAGAAATAGCAGTCCTGAAAACATTTTGCTGTTATTTTTTGCATTGTTTGTAAAAAGTGGGGGGTTTATATCGTACAAGCAAAATGCTAAGAGAAAGAAGCAGTGCCTGCCACTAAGCTATCACTTCATTGACATTGTCACAGAAGACAAATTAGCCAAAGAAAACACATTTTATTGTGGTAGGTTGAGTTTTGAGTCAATTTTCCAGTTGAAACACTCGCATGGAAGCACCTACTGGCCTGTGTTGGAGCTCACAGTTCAACACACATGAGAGGATGGTGAACTCAAGACAAGTCCAACAAGACTGCACTGAATAGTCTGAGAGCAAAACAGGGAATCCTATAAACTACTCTCAGCACAGGCACACACAAGAGCTTTTTCTAGGAAGCTCGTTAAGGAGCATCTAATGGCTTTAAGACATAAGGATGAGTAGAACAACACAAAACCAAGGACTTAGTCAGTGGATAAATGCATGAACCAGATCAGACAGAATGAAAGAGAAGGAGAAATGAGCATCTAAGTCATAAAAAATCTCTAGAGAGTCTAGGCAACCTTTGGAGCACCCCAGATTTTCCAGATAGCATATGAACTGAGATTTTCAGTATTTGTATCATTAGCTACCATCAAGTTGTGACCATGAAAATAAAGTCAGAAATGGTTCCAAGACTGATGATGCTATGCAGAGGAGTATGGCAAAATAGCACAAAGGATCCTGATGGCATGCAAAAATAAAGGGACTTCTAAAAATTATCTGAATGTAAACTATTTAGCACTTGGGTTTTTAAGCTGTTTAAACCTTTATATTATAAGGGGAATGGAAAAAATATGCATGTCCTGTCTCTGATGTCTGTAATGAGGCATCAGGGTTCTAAGTGGTGAATGGACAACACTGATTCTCATGATTCTCATTCAGCTTTAACATAAGACACATGCAAGTTATTTTTGTTTCTTTGGACTGGCTGATGCATCCTTTTGAAAAAATGTGCAATGGGAAGCTTGCTAGACAGTGACGCAACACAATGTGCACTGCCAAAGCAAACTTTGTGTCTGTTTCTTTTCACAATGACATTAAATGAATTGGAAATGAATCCACTGATTTGACTGGAATTATGCTCATCTAGAAACCAAACTCAAGTGAGACTCCCACATAGTGTCTTTGCACAAGCAGGGAAGCCAAGAGATCCTTGTTCTGCAGGTCTTCCCTTCCCCTACTCCATGAGGGGGTTTGGGCAACACTATGCCATTAAGACTAGCCAGTTTATTCTTCAAATGAGATTTCATCTCCTCTCTTGCCTTGAATCACCCCAAATTTCATAGTAAGATGGTAGGATTTGTTACTTTCTTAGAATGGTTTTGCTCAAAGCCATGTTCAGTAAAAAAATACAGAGCACAGCCCACAAATTTTCCAAGTTGTATGCAGGAAGCCTAAAGAAGTAAAGCACCTTTAGACTCCTTGATTTGTCTGAATCTTTGTCCCTTTAACTATTCCTAATTAGCAACTACCAACATCATGGGTACATGAAGGACCCTGCAGCTGAAAGACAGAAAGACCTCACACTGTAAGTCACCCTAAAAAAGAGTCTCCATTAGCAAAAACTTCCTATCATCCCAGACCTGGCTTTGCTTACCTTCGAAAAGAATGAGCCCTTTGCTTCCAACCTAAGGAGTTTCCCTTCCCTTGTCAGCACAGGTCTTCATAATTTCCTAAAAAACCCACAGCAGTCTTTTTCCCTCTCTAAATCTTGGAATAAGTGTTTTTGTTATATGGCTACTACAAATGCAACTCAGTTCCTGGAGAGATATTTAAAGATTATGTAGAGGTATAACTAATTTGAAAAGCTTTGCCTTTCTAGCTGATATTTGGCAATTATGGTTGCTGCTTCTTTCAGGAAGCTTGCATACAGGATCCGTATGAAGCTTTATCTTGGGCAATTTGGGGCTTTTTTCTGCTATTGCCAGCCAGAGCACTGAGCCAGAGCTAAAGATACCTGGTCAGAGCTGAGCATTTTTGTAGGATAATGGTTGTATCTGTCCATGCATGCTATGAAGCTCCTGGATGAATCTTTTTCTTCAGGATGAAGTTCATTTATAAAAATCTGTAAAAATATTACTACAGACTTTTCCAAGCCAATTTCAGGCTTTAAATCTAAAACCACTTATTAGTATATTTGACTTGATACACATGAGCAGTTCTATTGATTTCTCCTTACACTGAGTTCAGTGGAGCTACTCACATGTGTCAGGGTAAGCAAAAGCATACGTGTTTGTGGGACAGTGATTTAATTGCTCTGCTCTCTCTCCCTCTTTTTTTTTTTTTTTTTTAGCTATTCTTCATGAAAGATTGATTGTTAGAGGAATATACCATAAGGGATAGTAAATTTTCAATCTCTGGTACTTTTAAATTAAGTTTGCAAGCCTCTCCTGAAAATATGCAACACCAGTCCGAGGTAACTTAACAGAGAGGTAACTGGGTGAAATATAACAGCCTGAAACAGGCAGAACATCTGAATAATGGAGTTTTCTATTTCATCTTAAACATAGTGATCCTCTGGGAAAAAATCTTCAACACTAAATACTTGACTCTAGCATCCTTATCAATCTGTCTAATATCTTTATGTTTTTATACCTATACATGTACATACATGTGGTATACAGTGAAATACATGATGTGATAACACATGTACGTATTTCTATGTAGTGTATGTCTTTCTATGCATGCATATAACACATTTTTTTCTTAGGTACCTACAACATATATTTTCTTTGGACTGAAGGTGGGAGAACATTAAACATGCTATTGAATAACCTGGTAAATATTTATGCTTTTGATTTTTCTTTTCTCTTTCAAAGCAATTACATATTTGTTGTCCTGAAATATTGATAATCCTGCACAAAGTTCAACCTTGTTCTCATTCCTTTTTAACATTTAAGACTACAGTTGCCTTTTCCTGTCCACTCAGTTACTGGAACATTAAGAGGAAAGACTGAACACTGAACCTATTTCTCAGTGTACACCAGCCTACCCTCGTGCTGACCATGTTCAAGAAACTGAACTAGGAATTTTCTTTTTCCTGCTGAGGAGAGGGTGAAGGATGAAAGAATGACCAATTATAAACTCTGTTGTCTTTAGATGAAAGAACCTTTTTGTGGTGTTCTTCAATCTCTTGTTTGGGCTGTCAACAGCAATTTGATAAAGAATGTTCCTATGTCTGACCTGTTTTTTCAAGATAGTAACCTATATTGTGTATCATCTAAAGCCAGGGGATAAGCATCCATTATACTCTGTACTGCTGTTCCTGCAAGCTGAGCATAGCCTTTAAAACCCAGATAAGTTGATTGATAGTTGTGTTGAGAAAGCTGCTACTAACGATATTTTAGTTAAAGGGGGAAAAATTAAAGTTTCTTTAATCTGATTCTCCCCCACCCCCAACACCACACTTCAGAGGCCAAAGCTCATGATAACTGTTTTGTGGTGAATGGTCAATTGTTACAAAATTCTAATTGGTTCTGGGTCAGTCCCTTTGAAATGGCTGCTGTGCTCTAGTAATTTTTTCAATTAATTCTTAACAACTGACAAAACTTTGGATCTTGTCAAAAATCGTTCAGATTTTTATAGTAGGCAAGAACATGGAACAAGATTAGCCTGGATTAAGAAAGATTCCTACATACATTATCACCGAGGTTATAATTATAGTTTAGCTCTCTTTTTCCTTTGCTCTCAAATTAATGATTAACTAACTCAGCAGGGTTTTCTTCCCTGTAAGTACTTACTGAATACTTTTATAAAGATAGGCTGTAGAAATGCATATATGTATTCCTTGGTTGATTTATTAATAAACTGGGCAAATGCTATGTTCAGCTAGGAATCTTATCAGACATATTTTCATAGAATCAGATTTTTGGACATAAGCAAGTCCTGTTCAGAACAGGACCTGTGTTAGTCAGCCTTATGTCCTCACTAAGTCAGAAAGTGACTAAGGACCAGTTCTCCAGCAGTGTTACTTAGAGAAGGCCAAGACTTTTTCTATTGAGTTCAGACTTCAAAGAGGTGGAACATGTTGAAGGACAAAGTCAGGCCACTTTGACTTTCACCAGAAGGTTCTCAGGCAGACAATGAAATTACCTTTAAATTCTCTTTTCTACAGTAAAAAATGGAGGTTTGAGTCTAGGGGTTGATCATATCAGCCGTTTGCCTCTATGACAAGCACAGAGATATGAGCAACTGCCTGAATTGTTTTTATTGGTCCTGTCTTCAGCAGATATCTTTAAAATGTTCAGCCAGGCATATCAGATCACAAACAATGTCAAATCAAGAGTTCATTAGTAAACCAGATGAGATTATAGACATTAAATTATCTATAATGTCACAAATTTTCTAAGACATGACTTACGTTTAATCATTTACATAGGATCTGTTGTTAGCTCATGAGACCTGAAAAAATTGAGTCCTCTGCAATTCCAGACTACGGTGCAAATCCTTCTACAATAACTCAGGAACAGAAACACTGCTTAACTAAAGTTATCACCGCTTTATATCCTTGCACGTGATCATAAATGGCCACCCACTACACTGAGAAGAGATGAACTTTAATGCATTTCTGACATTTTCAGCCAGTTTTACCTCCTCCACAATTTCTGTACAAACATCTGTTTTGATAGTAGTTGAATGAATTCATTGCAATCACATTAGTTTTAAACCAGACTCTTACCATTGGTAATATCCAAAATATAGGTTATAAGGTGAATTAAAAACATTTCAATCTAGCAGGAAATAAATGTCACTGGTAGTCTTATAAAATATTACACTGGTGACATTTACTGAATCCTTCTCTAAATGCTGTAACTATGTGCTGCTCCCTTCTCCTTTGAGTTCTCTTCCCTTTCTTACAGAGCCAATCAAAACTGTGGATTTCTTATTTCTCTTTCAAGACTCAATTATTTCTTTATTTCCTGGTGTAATAACTACTTTATGTTAGTAGTAACTTTCTGTCCTATTGGTCCTACTTAGTTTGCTTTACAGGCAAGTGAGGTCCCAATTCTAGAAGATTTTTCTCAGAGTTACTCCAACAGAAGTTTTTCCATCCAGAGAGTTTGCAGAATAGAGGCCTTAATTATCAAAGGAATATGGTTTCCAATGGTGTGTTTTCCTCTCTGGAACAACAAACTGAATTTTGATGACCCTAAATCTGATACTTATAGAATTCAAGAGATTTTGAAACAGGCTTCAGTCTCCTCTCCAGGAGTGTGAAAACCTCTGCTCTGTTCAGTTTCTGCATTCCATATTCTCAATAGTTTACATTATCTCAACTATTCATAAAAAATAGGAGGATGTGCTACTTCAATAGGGTTGCATAAGTCATGGAGAAAGGGCATAATTTCTCACTCTTTTCAGGGAACAATAAACAAAGTATGGTAAAACACATATACTGTTAGCAGAGTTACAGTCACAATTTAGACCTTTATTTCATGCTCCAGAGAGTGGTTGTGAAAGTCTTTCAAAGTGCACAAAGCTGGGTTATGCAGAACTAGTTCTTGCTGGTCATGGCAGACTCCATTTCTTACACTTGCACACAATGTCACACTCCTCCTCAATGTTTTGTTTGTGAGCTAATCTATGGAGTATATCCAAAGCATAATTAAAATCAACATTGAGTTCATCATATTGTCATTGGAAATACTGCTTGAACAGTCTGCAGACCTGTGCAATAGAATGGAGCTATGGAGTCTGATTTTTGTGGGGTTTGAGATGTCTTGAGAACCCAAAGCGCTGCATTGTGTTGGTCCCTAATGTGACAAAAAGCCAGCCTTAAATTGAAGAGCCAAACACAGCTTTCAATGGTGCAATTAGTGAAAAATCCTCAAAATTACCAGAATTTTTCTTTTTAATCCTTGTCATTTTTTCTAATCTGTTAATGACATAATTTTACATGCCCACAAATATTTTTATTTTTAAAATGTTCCTATTCCAAATAAAGCTGTCGAAAAAAGGAAAAATAATCACAAATATTTGAAAAAAGTTTCTCTAGTTAGTCAATATTTTGTTTCTACTTCAGACATTTGAAATTTTATTCCATTGATTTGTAATTATTTTTCCTCTTTTAGGAAAAAAAATCATACATTGTTTCAAATCACAAAGTTAGCACTTGTCCTTTTGAAAATCTTTTATCTAAAAATTTTGATGACTTTGCAGTGTTTCCTGAATACTCAGGAGCCAATTTCTTCAGCCAAATACTTCTTTTTCAATTATGAGTTTCAAATGACTCAGCATTTATAATTAAAGATATATTTTGCTGAAACAATTCTTACCAGATCTACAGCCAGTATTCCTGTTTGAGGAGATATAATAAAATAGAAACATAAACTTTGATACTCTAGTAAAGATAGCTATTGAGATTGGCTTTCACCTGTCAGGATACCAAATTTCTGTAGGTGTGGGGTCTTATTCTCACCTGGTCACACATTTCCCCTATTACCCTGAGCAGCTTATCTAGTTATCCCTCTTCTTTAATTATAGCCTTCTCAATTTTTTTTATCCCTGGGTAAATATCATCTAATAAACCTATTGCAATGCAATCTATATTATTTAAGGCCAAGTTAACCAATAAAGCGCTTACATCATGGCAGGGACAATTAGGTCTGATGGTCAGAAGCCACAGTGTTGGGAGAACACCAGCCCCATCTCTGAGCAGTGAACAGGTTATATATACACTTTACATTTGACAGCCCTTTTCTCCCACAGCAGTGATACAAGGAAAATGGCACAAATCTAAATCCAACTACACCCTTCCTAGAGATTAGCCAGCTCTAATCGTACATATGTTCCACTCATATCTATTGTCCACCTTCTGCCTTAAGGAATTTCACTACTTTTTCAGTCATTCGCACCTGTTCATGGGTAACAAAGATGCACAGGAGAAATGCTCATGTATGTATTACATGCAGATGTCATAGAGATTATGGATGTAATCACAAAAATCTTCATTGATAGAAGATGGTTCTGTTTTACATATCTGTATTTGATGAAGTCCAGGGTCTCCCTAAATGGGCTTTGTTCTCCAGCACACACAGTGAGAAAGCTGGAGTAGATTTCAAGCTACTTCATGTTCCCTCAGCAAAGGATCTCTAACTACACCATCAGCATCATCCCTGATGTGTGATGCACTTGTGTTTGGCAGCATTAAGATCACAGCCAAGATGGGTCCCATTTTGCTATGCTAAATACATAATGAATTGTATTTCTTCTTTACCATTTTCCCTTGGACATAATATTTTGGGCACTGGAGTCACTGGCATATGCTCTTGAGAGAAGTGATGCTTACTTGAAATTAAGTATGGGAGCCATAGATCTGATTCTGTGAGCAAAATATGTGATGTTATCAATATACTGTGGTGAGATTGCACAGCAGAAATGAAAGTGACAGATATATTGACAGGTAGACAATAGGTGGGAAGGTAAAAAGATAGGTGAATAAGTGGGTAGATAAAAAGATTAATTCTATAAATAAAACTAAACACCATATTAAAACACTGATCCTGAACAAAATTAATATGGAGAATTATGATTGTATTGCAGTGTACTGTGTCACTGAAATGTGAAGCAAAGGGGATATAGCAAACTTTTTTAAACTTTGATTGCACATCACCAGCTTATGTCTAATTTTGCTGTACGACAAACATTTCTAGTCTGTGAATCTGGGAAGACAGCAACACAGAAAACATACAATAAATACTTCTGAAAGGGTAAAGAAATGACACATCAATGGTAGAATAATTGGACAGGATCCCAGTTCATAAGCCTGAGGATGGAAGAAATTACACAAGTCCTCATGACACTGTAAACCTTTTAAAAATGGAGGTTTCAAAGAATATGAAAGTGATCAAACCAAAAAATACAGCCTAAAACTACATGTTGTACAATCCAAGCCATTCATTGTGGAGCAGGAGGGGATCATATCAGACAGAGCAGATAAGCATTGGGAGAGAGGTAATGGAGGTAATTGAGGCACCATCACCAGAACTATTCAATAATAGATTAGATAAGTAGTAGAAATAATGTAGTGGGATGTCCTGTATGGCACAGGGAGTTGAACTAAATCACCCAGGAGGAGAATAATTGAAATTATAGATCTGTTCTACTGCCACTAGAAAAGAGTGGTGCCAGGTGCAAGTATTAATTTTATTAAAACCAAAACTGGAATGTACACAATCTCAAACATAGCCAAAAACCATACATAATCTATTTAGGAATGAGACTCCACCCCATTTCACAGACTTATACATTATTGTGCTAATTTTATTTTTTGCAAAGCTGCTACTGTATGGCACTGGAAAAGGACTTGACCTACAAAAGTCTGCTGAAGATAAGTCCCTGCTCCTTCATTTCAATCATGTTGGGAGAGTGCTATATTTGATTTGTGAATCTGACATTTCATTGTAGTTTTTTGCATGTTCATAAAAGAGGGCTTGGAATAATCTGAGTATATAAAACAGTCTGAGAATATAAACAGTATATTCCTCTGGGCCTTGCAGTAGAAAGCAAAAACAGCAGTGGAAAATTAGCACACACAACCTTTCACAACATACAGGGTTGTCTCACCATTTTTATTGGGAGAGGGACACATATTCACTTTCAGGGGAAAAAAAATGGCCAAGATTCTTTCCAAGCCACTTGACTTACTTTGGTATTAATACCCCCATGAGTTTGCTAAATGAGTTACTCATATTCCAAGAAGATCTGTGAGGGTTAGAGTAAACTAATCTAGTCTGACAATAGCATTTCTCCAAAACATAGCTTCAGAGTGAAAAGCCACATCTTTAAAAATGCATTCCTTTCAGAAGTTCCCAGAGTCTCTCTCTAAATTGCTTCCACTTACAAGGTTTCTTGGTGTTTGCTTACAGCAATCTCCATCCAGATTTACAGTGGAAGGTGCTTTCAGTTGATCCTGCTTTCTGTCCCCTTCTGCTCCTGTCACCATCCAAGGAACCCCCTTCATATATGAAGTCAGCAAATTCAACAAAAAAACATAAGGATTCATTGATCCTGGGATCTGACCCAGGGCAAAAGATTTTTCAATAAAGGGACAAGTAGGCATATTAGGGACATTTGCCCATTGATTTAGATCAGAGTCCAATGACATGGCAAAGGGGACTTATGTCTTACCAGTATCAGCCATCTGCTATTTCTGATAGCAATGCTTATAGTTTCTCTGTCTCTCTTGAGACATACGAATGACCAAGAGATTGAGTTTCTGTTATTGGGAAACTTCATTAAAGGTGGTATTTGTCTTAATAATTGAGTTGCTATTTTTAATACATATTTTCAAAATATTTTCCACTTATAAATCAGAATATTCATCAAGAAAATAATAATTATTTTATGATAATATTCATCTGGGAAAATAACACCATGGAAGTACTAAGAAACAGTTGTTGCTTGATAAGTTTTTAGTTCTGTGAGCTTCTTAATATGAAAATATTACTGCATCTCCCACACTTTTTTTCACAGATTTTATGATACAGTCAGCAAATTCATGATGCAAAGGATACTTCCTTTTTAATTTAGCTGTTATCTTTTCATCTATTTTTTCTGCATCTTATTTGTACAACTTTTACCACACGGTTATTAAAAGCTTGTTAACACAAGGATATACAAACTAGTGCTGTTCTCCTTACCCACTAAAAAATCAGGTTTAGTCGTCTAGAGAAGCAGACACATATGTGAAGCAATTATTTAATAATGGAAATTGAATGCAGATATTTAGTTACAAATCCACAAACTGCAGGCTCTTTTAAAAACACATGCACATCCTGCCACATAACATTTCCTACAGAGTAATTAGGGTTCTTTGCATCTATAACTCCACATTAGTGACTCTCTAAGCAAACATTGAAATTCCACAGTAGTATGCCATAACAGCTCCAGACTGCTTCCCTTGTATTGTACAAACTGGAAGAGAGTTTTGTCACTGCATGTGTCAGAGAAGTCATCAAACAATTCTACAAAATCCTACAAAACAATAGACACTGCTAGAAATAAAACTCTTTCAACCATGTAGCCTTTTGCAGTGTTCCATCATATGCTAAAACACATTCAAACATACCCGAAAATATATAAGCACCGGTTATTTATTCAGCTGGTAATTAGGAACCAGTGTAAAGATATTACAAAAGTCTGCATGAAAGCACATGGGGATGCTCAGATCTTCATCTGTTCACACAAGGGATTTACTACTATTCAGTAAGATAGTGAAACATTCAGAGGACATTGCAACCCTAAGGAAAGAATGAAAGACATTTGTCCATGGATCTCAGCTATTTATTTTCAAAACAGATCTAAAATTTTCACTTCTTCACAAATATGAGGAAAAGGGGATGTTTGTGTCGTTAGTGGTAACTTAAGGAAGTGTACATTCCATTGTGAATATAGTCTCTACACATGGGTGTCGATATACATCTCTGGAGAACTGAAACTCAGGCAACCTAATGGTTAACTTGCAATCAGATCTCCTTTCTGCTTTGAGCATTGATGTTACTTTACAAAGACATAATAATTGCATATAGGAGGGGTTTTTGAGTAAAATTGATGAACTCAATGCTTAGAAATAACTAGAGTTCACACCAATCTCCACAGCTGTTTTGGCTGTGTGCGTAACTTTGCATTTTTCACTGGTGGTCACAAATAAAACTTCAAATGTTCCTAAGTAAAATCTGTAGGCAGAATAGAGGTATTTGTAGCTGTCCTAGAGCTGGCTGTTGAAGGAAGTGGAGAGCTGGATCTGGCATATTTGAGGAGAACAGCCAGAATTAAAGCTGACCAGATTCAATCAAGGGCTGATCTTCATTGATTATTAGATGATATCCCCACTTGAGAAGAACTACGCTGGTTCAATAACTTTACCCTTCCCTTCCCTTCCCTTCCCTTCCCGCACCCTCCCGCACCTTCCCGCACCTTCCCGCACCTTCCTGCACCTTCCCTTCCCTTCCCTTCCCTTCCCT
>VWZD01000518.1:27185-116840 GCA_013396695.1 Sakesphorus luctuosus | reverse complement strand
CAGAAAAAAATTCTTCACAGAGAGAGTCATCAGGCATTGGAATGGGCTGCCCAGAGAGGTGGTGGATTCACCATTCCTGGAGATTTTTAAATGCAGATTGGATGTGGCACTGAGTGCCATGATCTAGTTAATGGACTGGAGTTGGACCAAGGTTTGGACTTGATGATCTCGGAGGTCTTTTCCAACCCGATCGATTCTATGATTCTATGATTCTACTAAAATGTACTAGTAATGGAATTTTATTTTAATTAATTGCAAAACTTCCATCTTAAATCTGTGATACCTAGATTTAGTTATTGTAAAAACTCTGGTACTACTGTTTAAAATGTACTTCATAATAAAGAATACAAGTAGTTACCATTAAAAAAGTAAGTACTTTTCTGTTTAAGAATGGAACAACCACAATAGATATTGATTTTTCATAACTCTTTTACAGCTGGAGAAAGCTCAGCTGCTGAACATATTACAGGAACTACAGTGTGAGAAAATTCTTGGTGCTTTAGCTGGATCACTGAGAGACTTCTTGAACCACTTAACTCCTATCTACTCTGGGCCACAATTCTGTGAGACTTCTTAATATGCATGTGCAGTAAAGTAGTTAGGACATGTTTTGTACATAGTTTAAGTGAATTATTACCAATAAATCATGCATGTTAAGATACTTGAAAATAGTCAGAAAAAAATGTGAGTTTCAAGTATCTGACCCATATACAGTGGCAATTTTTGCACTGGAGACTCTTAGTGAATTTCTGGAAGGCATGTGTGTCTCTGGGATGGCCAGGTTCTCCACCTAGGATGTTAATTTACACTCTGGAACATACTGATTGCTTTGAGTAGAGCAGGAGCTGCCTGAAGTGGATCTCCAGGGCTATCAGAGAGGCTGTAGCAACTCCTCAAGTACGTAATTATGAAGGTGCCTAAGAATTCAATCCATTGGTCTGATTTTGGTCCACTGTCCGAATTACTTTATTGCCTCATTTATGCAGATGAATAATGGGGAAGTTATTAATGGAAGGAGTTAATGACTTAAGGGCACTAGAGGTGGAGTTAAGCACAGTACTGACACAGCTATGCCATAATTAAAAGTATAGGACAAATTTTAATTTCATCTTTAAAACTAATTTCCAGTGTATGACTGAATCATTGTATGCATGTGTGTTTATTGTGTGTGACACTTCTCTCCTGGCTTGATTATAGTCACAGTCTACAGAGACCATTATGCAGCTTCACACATTGTGACAAGGCAGAAATACCTGTTAAGTAGCATGTCTTTTGACTCCTCCTAATAATGAGTTATGAAAATGACAAGGCGGAGATATATAAAAGGTCAGAATAGTCAGAGTATTTTCTCTGCAGAAAATCCAGCTGAGTCTAATCCTGCAGTTATACCATAAGAAGTAAGAACATTAGATTTATTTGCTCCTTTAGTTTCCATCAAAATTCTTCTAAAAGACTTACAAAAATCCAGCAACTTAACATGACTGGCAGTTCCTCAGCCTTCTCCATTGCCCAGTAAAGGTCTTTCTTCAACTGCCTATTGAAACAAGCACTCCACCAGAGAACTTGACTGAAATTAGTGTTTAAGAAATAAGGTTTACCCATAATTGGCTACTGTCTCAAAAACTGTTCTTATATATTAGCCATTGAATTTTGTCATACTAAATGGACTAGTAATTGTCATACTAAATTCCATACTAAATGGATTATTAATTCCCATAAAAAGTGGAAATTAGGATGTGCTTGGAATGTATTAAATACTTTCTATAGTCACACCCACATATCCTCATGCACACGCACATAATAGTCTACTTTGACTGATACACCCATTCATGTTGTCTTTTGCCAACAGCCAACAAAAAGATCTCAGAGTTTCAGAAAAGACTCTCAACTGTGGAGCTCATGAAGCTTAAGAAGAGCCCAGAACAAAAACAAAGTGAAAGCGATTCTGATCAAGGACTGTATTTTTAACTTTCTCTATCAAAATACTTGTATCTAAGGGCTGTTTTTCATTTTAAACTTAGGAAGTCAAAAGCAGAACAGAGGTGAACATTTGACACTGGTGGTTTTGAATAAATGCATGGAAACTAAAATAAAATTCCCAGTTTGTCTTTTTACACCTGAGTAGTCTGTTTGATATCAATATCTTACATAATCACGTTCCATGTTGTTTTCAAAATAGGTACGGAAAGTTATCTATAAAGCAATTTATTTCAGAAATAGCACAATCAATGAATAATGTTTCCACTCAAATCATACACCTGACAGTCATTCTTGTCTCTCTCTACCCTATGGCATTTTGCTTCTGCAATCTTTTCACAGAGTTTGGGTTCCAATCAATAAAGCAATGTAATTTGACAGTGTATTCTCTCTACTTTTAAGCAGGAAAAAAAAAAAAGAAAAGAAAAAAATCCAGAAAAAAATCTATCGGAGATTTGCATTTTGACTATCATGAAAATATTCTGATCATGGTTATCTATGACGAGCACAGTCACTAGTAAGTTAGTCTCATTTGCAACCAACATGAGTGAAGGATGGAGGAAAAGATCTAATAACCCTCTTGCTTTCATAGGAAAGCTTTGGTCTAAGTGTTTGTTCTGCCTTTAAGTTTTATACTTTTTCTACCACATGAATAAGAACCAGGTAAGACAATCATAGATTGATAGAATGGTTTGGGTTGGAAGTGGCCTTAAAGATCACCTAGTTCCACCCACAGTGCCATGGGCAGGAACACCTTTCACTAGACCAGGTTGCTCAAAGCTCTGTCCAGCCTGGCCTTACCCCCAGGGATGGACCATCCACAGCTTCTCTGAGCAACCTGTTCCAGTGCCTCATTTCCCTCACAGGAAAGAATTTCTTCCTAAAATCTAATCTAAAACCACTTTCTTTCAGTTTAACTCCATTCCCACTTGCCCAGTCACTACATGATCTTGTTAATTGTTCCTCTCCATTTTTCTTGTAGGTTCCCTTTAGATATTGAAAGGTGTCCCCAGAGCTTTCTCCTCTCCAGGTGGAACAACTCCAACTCTCAGCCTTTCTTCATAGAACTGTTCCAGCACTCTGATCCTCAAATAAATTTATTTTGCATCTGTTTCAAGACAGTTGCAATACAAGTAGGGAGTATGAAATTTGATAATCTGGGAGGAGGACAATCAGGGAGGTGATTTTTTAACCTATGTTGTATTATTCTTTCTGCAGGATAGCATTTGGATCTTTGAAGGCAAGTAGTTCCGGCAAGGATTTTGACTTGCTATTCTCTGCACTGTCTTTCAGCTGTCAGTTCAACTCCCAGTAATTTCTTCTTTGCATTTTTTTCATAGCTGGAAATCATCTTTGCTATCCCAAACAGCTTAACAGAATCAGCAACTTCTGTTGTTCTCCTTCCTTTTCCAGAATATATGTGAGTATGATGAGCACGAAGCAACCCTGCATAGATATCTATGGAGCTTCTGCAGTGAACTCTCACTGCAAGAGTCGTTGTACATTTACTCCTGACTTCTGTTTCATATTTTGTTTTTAGCCTTTGCCCTTAGAAGTACTTTCTCTGTTTAGTTTTCTTGAAAATCTTTGGTGAGGTACATAAATTAAAGCACCCTGCAAATTCAAAGTAATGGCAGTCAGACCTCCTTTATCTAAATAGATGTTAATATTTTCAAAGAATTCCAGTACTTTTGTGACATTTCATATTTATTCATATATCCCTTAATTCTACTCCTTATTCTTCTGTAGTTCCACTGCAGTTCTTTTTCAAAAATTGGCATTATTTCCACCACTTTCCAGTCTTTTGACACTGAGTTAGCTTTTTACACACTGTTGTTTGTAGTAAGGCTATCCCACACCCAAGTACCCTCAGAACTGTGGGGCAGAAGTCATCTGTTCCTGGTGATTTCTTATTAATCTCCTTGATCCGTAATCTTTTCTACCAGTACAAAGCCTCTGCCAATAGACAAAACCTCTGACACATGTTCTGTAACGAAGGGTCACTGCTTCTGCACTTCTATTCAGGACATTCTTTCTATATTTCAGTTGCTCAGTTAACCCTTAAGATTCTCTGGAAAGCTTCCTCTTTCTGTTGTGTACAAAAAAATGTGTACTATCAGGTTTTGTGTCTTTCAAGTTGTTTTTCAGGTAGTTTTGTGATTCACTTTGCTTGTGTTTCTACACTTTTCCTGTTGGAGCGTACAATATTTTCCTGGACACAAATTATTGTTAATTTATTAGCTTCCACTACATTGCTGCTTACCTGTTTATAATTTCTCAACATTTCATTGGTAGGTGGCATGCTTTTGCTCTACGGTTCCGATATGGTTTCTAAACTACTTTCAAGTATTTTTCTTTTTTTTTTTTTTGCTGCTCCTGCTCATTTTCTTGTGGATTCCCTTTTTAATCCTGTATATCTATGCTTTGTTTCTCTTTTTGTTAACTTATTGAAGAAGTCATAATGTGTATCTAAAACTTCAGACTTATTATCATGCTTCAGCGTCACCTTCCTCCAGTTGGGTTAAACCCTCCACTGATGTTGTGCTTCCTGCTTTCATTGCCTCTTTGACTTCCTCAGCATGTTATTGGCACTGCTACCAAGCTAAAAAAAAAAAAGTCATATGTTACTTTTCTATAGATTTTTGCCTGTGCCCAAGGTAGCAAAGAACTGAAACATCAAGAAACAAAGTAGTCTGTTCAGCTCAGCTGTAACTCTTTGCATATGCTTCATGTTTTTTCTTAGAGACACATTTCACATACTAAACAAAACCAGGTCAAATTCTTCTATTTTCACTCCCTATACGACAAATGTAAGCTTCCTCTTTCTGCCTCCTTATCCAGCCATATGCCCCTGTGTCAGCATTCACCCTTTTCCCTGTACCACACCCTTCCAGAAATGCTTCCTCTTTCTTGGTCTCATTTCCTTCCTATCTCCACTGCAGGTGGTATGCAACTATAAATTCAAAATAAAGGAGTACTTAGATGCTAAATTTGTAATTTGCTGTTGTTCAAGCCAATGTGCAGAGATGTAAATGATTAAATACGTTCAAAGCCCTTGTGCTGAAATAAATCAGAACACTCCAACCCATGTGGGATTGCCAGTCCCAAGGCAACGAGTTAGTATTTATCACTGCAATATTATATTGCAATATTATACTGATAGGTCATACTGCACAGTTGTCTGCATTTTTAATGCTCTTCTTCAGTGTTCAGAGACTTTAATATAATCTCTTTGTTAGTGAAATTTAAAGTAGCTATGAATCCTTAATAACTTTAAGAT
This sequence comes from Sakesphorus luctuosus, assembly GCA_013396695.1. Lineage (NCBI taxonomy): Eukaryota > Metazoa > Chordata > Aves > Passeriformes > Thamnophilidae > Sakesphorus > Sakesphorus luctuosus. The sequence continues at coordinate 111,583 of VWZD01000518.1, read as the reverse complement.
GCAATATATAAAACAACTTATTGCACATATATCCCTCTTCTATTAAAAAACAAACAAACAAAAAAACAAACCATGATCCAAAATAAAGCAATCTGAATCTTTTCCTCTCCTCTTTTCTTTAAATTTGCTTCTTACTCATCAGACTTCTCAAACACTATTTCCAAATATGTCAAGTATTATATACAAAATATCCCTTCAGTCTATGGAGAGAGATATATGTGCAATAAATTGTTTTATTTTACATGGCAGATAACTGTGCAGTGTGGAAGTTTTTTTAATATTTCAATAAGGAGCAAGTGTTATTCTTTCTTCTGACAAATGCCTAATGATTAACATGATGTGGATGTACCTCCAGAATGGCCACATTAGCTGTCCCTCCTAATACAACATGCCCTACATTCTTATATTTTCCATGCTTTCAGTCTAAGAATTAAATTCATACTGAGCTTCTATTAGCTTGTACAATTCTCTTCCTGCAAGCAATAATTTTATTAAAAATGGCTCCTCCAACTAAATTTCTTTTCCTTATGAACACATTTTAATAGTTAACTTTCTGAATTTACTTGTCTTTTATTATTGCTTCCAAACATCCCAAAGTCCCTTTTAGCTCATGACCGCTATTAAATTTCAAAAACATTTGATCAAGATCTGACCTTAAGATTTGTTTAGAAGTATTTTTAAATTTATAGTCTCTCTTAACAAAGAGGCTAGTGAAGATTGTCATATATCCATTGAGCCATTTCTTGATTATATTTGCTTTCTCTTTTTTATGTCCTGCATTATTTTTCCAATTATTAGTAGGAGAGCTTAAGCCAAATAAGGTAGAAGGAATTTTGGTTTGCTTTATTTTTTGGTTCAAAGTGATATTCACTAAAGAGAGGTTTTATTATCATAACAAGAGTGTGGAGCTGAAAAAGGTAACAGAGAAGTTCAACTCTTCAGCTTTACCTCCATTTCTCTGTTATGGTATGGATTTCAAGGACTCAGCATTCCTAACTGTCCCTCATAGCTAAATTATATTTCTTAACAAGGCATGAGGACCTGGGCATAGAACTCGTTTGAGTTCTAACAGGTTTCATGAGCTAACTTGATCAGCTCAATGAAATGTTTAACTCAGAACATAATATTTAACTATTTATTAATGTGGAGTTTTTAAAAGATTGTCCTTAAATAAAGGCTTTCTATCATCAAATTCCTAATATCTGTTTAGGTTCAGTCCAGAATAAAATTTTCAGTCAATTTAAATATTGATTGATTGTTTTTTGATTTCTTGTTTTTTGGTCTGCTGTTTTGGCTTTTTTGTGGGGGGAGGAGTTTCTGTGTGGTTTTTTTTCCCCTTGAAAATAATGAGAAGTGTATATATATATATGTATGTGTGTGTAAGTTTTAGCTGGTGAAAATACCCTAATTACTTAGATTCACATTTCTACTTTACCCCCATAGAGCTGATCGACTCTTTTCTTAGACACATGAAAACAGTCTAATTTCTAACCTACATCTGAAGTTCTATTTGCTTTAGGATCTAAAGCTGCTTAATACCTGGTGGTGGTAAAAATCACAAGTATTAAAAATAAGCATGTGCATTCTACAGATAAAACCCATAAAGTTCCTTGCTGAATGAGATTATAATTAAGAGGGGGGAAAAAGAATCATTTTCTTGACATTTTTACAGCAGTAAGTAAATTACTGAACAGATTTCTAAACAAGGAAAGCTCTAACTGCTTACTACCTGGTTATTAGTGTAACCCACAGTATAGATCTATTTTCTGATAGACTCACTGAAGTTACTCTGACAAATGTGAAAGAGCAAGTTGAAAGGTATCCTGAAGTCCAAGGGTCACATGAAAGGTGGGGGCTTACCTGACCCTTATTGTGGGGAGATTTTCTTGACCTTTAGGGATTTATTTGTCTGTCAGTGTTCCAGGAAAGCTGAGACCCTTGTGTCCCACCAGTTTCTCAGTGTCTTGTTATGGGAACCCTTCACCAAACAGATTCACCTGATCTGAGGGTGATTTGACTGCCCTTTTCAGGGAGGCCAAGTCAGCAGTGTGGAGACCCATCAGTGAATCTTTCCAATAGGTTATCTGCTGCTAGAAACTGCCAACACCTGCAAAGAACTCATTCTAACAGTTTATGGAGTAACACTCTTTATAAATACAAATTGTGACAGCTTAATAAGGCTCAAGTGTTGTCAGTGATAGTGTCTGACTGCAAAAATGAGTTTAAAGCAATCTATTGCACTATAAAGCAAGATGTAGTCATATAGTAGCATTTAATACACATAAGGTATAATTCTCACCCAACAGACATCCCTATAGCCGGTGAAAACAGGTTCTTCCTGTCAACCGATCCCAGCAGTTTCAGTGGAGTCTACCTCAATTTTCCCTCTATTCCTGACTTACTTTCATACTATCTCTTTAGCTTAGGTGAAGTTTGAGTGACTTTAGTCATAGCTACTTTTATCTCTGATTGCTGTAGAATTCCCTCTTTTCACATGTCTAGTTGGGTAGGTCGTATCTTGGACATCTGAGGAGAGACATTTAGATGTAGTTGTTGGCTCAGCTGCAGAACATCTTCATCTACCTCCCTTGGGTGCCAGATGGTGCCCACAGGGATTTCTATGGAAGGAGACTACAGTGTCTCCACTCTGCTCCACCCTCCATTCCGTTCCCCATAGCAGGTGCTTATCATTGTATAGGGAACATTTGTGGAGCATGTTGACCGCATTCCATTCAGGAAATAGCAGCTGCATTTTACCCTATAACTCTTAGCCTTCTCTAATTTTAACCCCCAACATCTTCCCACACTAAGTACAGACAGAATATCCTGCTATTGCAATCAAATTTGTTTATGATGCATCATAAATTGTCATATTGCATGAAATATGTTTGCTATGTGTCTTCAGGGTTTGTACCTGTGAAGTACTACCTTAATGAAGATCTCGGGGAAAAAAATAAAATAACTTTAACTGGAAGCATGTAACTATTTTTATTTTTATGTATTTTACCTCTGTCATTTCAGTCAAGATTAGAAGTTATTTCACTACTTCTTTGCAAGTGAAATATTTATTTACCACTATCAGTTACTTGAGTTATATGAGAGACAGACAGATTTTATAAACAGAACAAAAAAACTAGAAGGAAGAAAATGCAAAAAGTACAAAAAAACCAAAACATCAATGCAAAAATTTTTGGCTACAAAGTAGAACTCGACAAATTAAATATTAAAAAACCCCAATGAAATACACAAATACACTGAAATGGTACCCTTTGTTCTTCAGGAGAACATTTCAGTGCTTTAGTCAAAAAGTTAACATCACCTGAGGCACCCAGTTACAGTGTACAGGTCTCTGAGGAAATCCCAAGTGTGCTGTATAATAGTATGTTTCATGCAGACAGCTATTTGCATTAAACATTTTCCTCATTTGAAAGAGGTAAAGCATCATTATAAGAGGAACAGATGATACATTTCAAGTTTTTCTCTCGTGTGGATTAAGCTAGGTCTGATATGGAAAAAAACTTTTAACCCTTTAGCTCAGTATCTCCCCCTTCCAAAAGGAAGTAGCTGATATATTAATAATGCCTTGAAACTTCAGTGATGCTATGATATAGCAAAGCTTTAAGTGGAGTTAAGTAAGTAGTAGGAGCACAGCAATATTAGCATAATAAAATGCTCCATGCAAAGAGAGAGCAGTACTCTTCCTTAACCAGAGTACAAAGAGCAAAACTGCCTTGTCACAATTATCACTGAGACAGCTGCAATTTTAAAAACAGGCATGTATTAGTTCATTTATTCTATTTGACAAAACGTCTGTTAAAATGCAAAATATTTAGTATTGCTTGTGTATTAACTATGCTAATTGGTTACATAAATTTGCTTGTCACTTAAAACTCCAGCTAATTGCAGCTATAAAAGGCCTGGAAGATTTCTTAGGTCCTCTTTTCCCAGTGCAGGATCATTAGCTTGAAATTATATTAACCGAATTAAAAAAAAAAACGAGCACCTATGTAATGCCCTTCTCATGCTCTTGTGCATGCTTGCATGAGTACAGGTGTATGATCACCAGCAGGTATGACCATCACCTGTGGTAAATTGCCAGACTTGCTACAGCTGGAGCCTTAAGTTGGAGGCTTAAAACAGAGAAGAATTGATTAACTGGTTAACTAAAACATGATCAGGGCCCTTCACTTATCCTACACCTGGCTCAAGCAAGTCCTAACAGCTGAATAATGTTTGGGGTGAAGAAGAGGCCTCATGGCCAGATGTTGATGCAGAGAGATACAGAAGCCATTATTCTGAGTCCCCCTTTACTATGCATAACAAGCCATGTTGGTAAATCTGGTCTATTAAGGAGATAAGGATGAGTGCAAAGACACCTTGGGATAGTGAGACAGCCTCTACTGCCTCCAAAGCAGGTGGAGGCTCAACAAAGTGTTTATTTGTTTATTTGACTTTTTGAATCAAGTATAAATTCTGACCACAAGTAACTGAGACTCTTATTGAGACCCATTCGCACATAAACTTTCACACCCCTAAGAATAGAAATGAAGAGGAGATAGCATGCCTTACGTGTATGATTACAGCCGTCAAAGCACCACCTGTAACATGCAGTTGTTCCACCTCTTTGGGAAAAGCCAAAAGTTATTTTATAAAAGAAGAGAGGGGTTCAGAGTTAAAACAAAACTAAACAAAACAAAACAATACACCTCTGTTTGCATGTGATTGGTTGATAGACGGCGTGCCACCTCCTCCTCCCTTCAGGTGGGCTTTGTGTGTCCACCTGCACTGCAGGACAGGGAATATTTATTTTTATACATATGTATATAGCACTAATACATCTCTGTTACTATAGCTTCTGTAGTGGCACATACGAACATCCTCTAAGATAGTGCACTTATTACCAGTACTTCTGAATCTTGTGTCCCGTTGTTTCAATAAATCGTACTATTAGCGAATCTGTATTGTGAAAGTTCTTACTGAACTTGGCCTAATCTATAGCATCAGATTGGTAAACCACACTATTTGTGAATCTGGGCTTGTGAAAGTTACTATTGAAAATGACCAGACTTATCTGGTCCATCAAAGCTGGCCTGTTTGTGAATCTCTGCTTGTGAAAATTATTGTTGAATGTGAATGATGAATTGGTTCTAATCAGAAATTAAGCCCAAATGCACCCAGCTCCTCTAATCTCCAAGGACCATCTGGAAAGCAAGGGGGTTTATCTTCTTCCAAGTTTCTGTACCCTTAGTACAACATCACCCCATTCTCACATCAGTCTCTGGGGTAGAGACATTACCTAGTTTTTGGAAGCTGCACCTTCCTGCTTGTTTGACTTCCTATCTGCCTACATTCAGATAATTAATATTTTGGACAGATACTTTTCATTTCTTAGTGGTAGAGTTCTGTTGCAGAAATAACTAAAATTGCAACTGAGACGCAGTCAGGACAGAGTTGGTTTATTCCTGGGGCCATGGGAGAGAGCACAGGGCAGCAGATCCAGATTCTGCCAGTGCCAGCTCCACTGGTAGTGACAGAGCTTATGTATCCTTAGGTTACACAACCCGTTCTTCTACAGAACTGTGTCAGATACACAGGATAGGGTAAATAACAACAGAAATTGAAAACTTTCAGATACTGAGGCTCCATACAGTGCATTCTTTTATGAATAATCCATTCCTTTTATAGTTAAATGGTGCTGACTGACAGACCATTGGCTGCAGATGTTTATCAGCTAGTAAGGCTTAGGTTTAACAAACTAGTTGAGGTTTAACTAACTAGCTAACTAAATGATTGACTGACTGACTAACACTAACTGCTTTGCATTCACAGCACATGTGCTGGAAATGACAAGGAGAAGCACAACCTAAAAAGAACCAGGATAATTAACATCAGTATCTGGGGTTTAGTATGGTCTCATTTCTTTGATTAAGTGCCAAATATTCAGACAGGGAAATAATCAGTGATGGTTCTATGATTTTATTCTATTGTATAATTAATTGTAATATTATGGCATCAACGTTCTTAGGTATATGACCAGTTACAATTTTATGTCAAAATCCCAAATAAACTCATGACTAGCATTCATCCACCAATACTGCTGTTCTTTCTGTATGCAAGCACATGATATACTGTTGAGACTTGGAAAGAACAGAATTTCAGAAGATGGAGGACAGTTCACCATAGGATATGTAAGGATGTTCTTCAGTCTTCCTTTATAATTTCTAGCCTTAGAAAAGCAATAGGCAGAGAAGGTGGAAGGAAATGAATCACAGAAAGCAGCCTTTACCTGCAGTCCAGAAGCTGACTTTTGTCTGTGCCTAAGAGCATTAGTGGAAAAAAACAACTCAGTCCACCTTACTTATCAAAGAAGAATAAAACCCATGCTTTGAAAATTAATGCCATTTGGACATCATAAAATTATTTGTAAACTTCTAATTTTTACGGTAGTTCATCTCCATACTGTCAAGGAACCAATGACAGGAGAAAAAACTGAAAGTCAATGGTTAATTCAGGAGCTAAACATACATACATACATATATATACACACACACACACACATATATTTATAATTTTTTATATATATATATATATACATTTATATATACACACACAAATATGTATGCATGCATGTATGTGTGTATAAAACCCCCTTCTGTTACAGAATTTAAAAAGTATATTGATCTCAATGTAAGCTGTTTTCTCAGAAATATAAAGAAAGGTCCTTGCTTACCAGAAAGTGTCTTTGATTCCAGTAAAGGAGAAAAAAAATCCTTCCTTTTGCCACTGACTTTTAAAACAGTCATGCAATCTTATCCAAATTAATTGAGATATTTCATCACATATTTGTGCTTTCTTCTTGTAGGTTTTTTTAAAGGGGAAAAACCATGGAGATGTGTTGTTTGGCTGACTTGCTTTTAAAAAGAAACAGGTTTCTCTCCCCAGGACTTTAATTTCAGGAGCAAAGAAATGAATGCAAAATATTTTATTCAATTAGTATTTCAAGATACTATTTTAGGAATATTTATACAGCATTAAATGTATTATGTCACTATATTTTTCAAATATATTGAAAATTTCTCTTAGGGAACAAAGAAGATCCCTGAAATATATGAAGTCTCCTAGGTAGCTTATAATCTAAATAGGGAAGCAAAAAGTATGATGAAGTACAGTTCAGGGCTGTTCAAATGTTATCCAAAGAATGAGAGCACATAACAGCTTTTCTTATTTTTCTTTTTTGACTGAAAACCAACAATGAACAAACTGCCTTTCCTTTAAAGAAAGGTATCCACAACAAATGCTGTAACATGCTGGGCAGCTTTCAGTTCCGGGTCAAGTTGCAATTCAAATGAGAAAAATATTTCTGAAGTGAATCTAGTTGTCCCTGTTTGCCCTCCTTTGGTGTCAAATGAGCAAATTCTCACATTTTGTGACCTTTTGCTTGCAACAAAAATTGGAACATGTGCTCCAGGAGAACACCAACTCTTTTGCTGTATACATCCACTCTTTTGCACCATGGTTTGTTAAACTAAGCATAATTTGATAGCCCTGTGAGTTTGGAAACAGGAACTATTTATGCAAAGTCAGGCACAAATATTTTCCATTACTTGACAGTGTTTCCCAGGCACAGGACTGTAGCACATCTGTACTGTGTAGTAGAACTCTTCCTTTCAGTTATTTCTCACCACTGCAGGTTTTGTTCAATAGTTTTCATGAGGATTTTTTGTGATTTGAGGATGGAAAGGGAAATTCAGACATGCATTTAATGGAGGATAAGAAATTGATAGAAAATTTGTATTATTTTCCCCCTAACATTTCTAAAGATATTACACACAGTAATGTAATCACAAAGTTTAAAGAGGGAGATTTAGGTAAATATTTGCCAAGCAGAAAACTTTTTTATATTTTTTTACTGTACTTGGCAAGCATTTGGGAAAAATTTAACATAAGAATTTGCTAGCCCAATGCAAAAGTACAGATAAATGCTCTCTGAGATTATTCCTGTTAAGAAACTGTGCATGAGAAGCTCACAGCTATATCTTAGTATGAAATATTGATGACCCAAAATTAAGCAGAATGATCTCTTCTGTCCACCTTCTCTCCAGATGCAAACTGTAACTAAATAAGCTTGAAAAGAAATGTTTGCTACATGCCATGTGAGAACAGCTGAGCTATGGCTGCCTATCCAAAAGCTGAATCAGAGTTTTCCCATAGGCAGACATGTTGTCAGGAAATTCTCCCTTTGCAGAGCATGGATGTGAGTTGTAAATCACAGCCCAACCTCTGTTCTTAAAAAGGAAAGGAATGAAAAAGTGAAGGAGAAGGATTTTTGTGACAGTGTTTGTTAAAGGAAACCCCCTACACAGTGCTTTCCCCTCACTTAATAACTACTCACAACTTACCCCATTCTTTCTGCTTGGGCCTGTTTGCCCCTATGCTGAGGGATGAAAATTAAGTGCTACTGCACATCAGAAATTAACCCTACCAGATGCTTTTCTCAACACAAATGAGGTAATGCCATTCAAAGCCATAAATGCCAGCCGAAGTAATGTTTCTGCACATTAAAATAAGGGTGTAGGGGAAAACCTTTGGGCAATGTATTTTCTACAGTGATAGGCACTTATATAGGCACAAAATTGGTTAAGCATGTTAATAACACAACTTGGAATATACTGCAAAACAAAAGATGTCTCTGTGAACTGACTGGAAAAAACAGTGGAGCAGTGCAGACCTGTAATCATCGCAGATCGCGCCACACACCGCTGATCGTTGCCATGGCAACAGATGGTGCCTCATGACATCACTGAAATCAAGGGGGGATAAGCAACAAGGGCGAACAGATACCAAATAATTTCTGGAAGGAAGAAATTTGAGTATATGCATTGAGCTACCTACATGTAACATAAACCAAAGGGTAAAGGAAACAGGAAAAAGAACGGAAGGTGCAAGCACAAAAAATTTCCAGTGAATAAACAGATTTCATTGTAACCTTACAGTTTTACCATGGAAATTGCATTTGTGTTGAGCATCTTTATTCTCTGATATTTTTAAGTAATGTGATATGGGACAATCTGTAAAACAAACTCTACAGGAGAGTTAAGAAAAGAGCAAACTCATTATAATTTTGCTCTAGGATTTTTATTTACTAATTTTAATTTTTTTTCCTTCACATTAGGGGTGAAAAAGAAAAGAAGTATGAGTTATGCTCTTACAGTGGGAGATGTATCTTAGGCGAATAGAGACCAGGAAAAGAAATGTTGTGAGACATTGGCGCCAAAACACTGATAATGAGACTGTGGCGATCAATTGGCATGACAGCTTGCTACAGTCCGAGGGGTGATGCTCTTACAGAATTTAGCTTCATTGAAGTCTAAGTTTTTTCACCGATTTCCTATTGGTTTTTACCTTTCTAAAAAAGTAAGTACTTTGACCTCCAAGATATAGAAACGACCCAAATCTGTGAACTGATACAAAACTCAGATTTCCCATGTTACTGGTATTTTTCTGCTGTGCTGTAGGTCTAAATTATGTGAATCAGCCTAGAAAACAATTTAAGGGGATTCTTAATTTCAAGTTTATTTCCCTAACCAGATTCTTTGTTGCAGATTGCTTTTTGGTAGCTTTTCCCCATTACCGATAGATTTTTACATTACATTTAGATTTTTACATTTACTTTTTTACATTACTTTGCTGTTATGTTTTTGAATGATGTTGCAAAAATTATGTAACAGGAATTTTCAATTATCAATAAAAACAAGAGTCAGAAAGGAAAAGAATAAGACCATGAAATACAACAATGTAACATACCATAGGATGTGGGACGTGAAAACATTACTTTCAGTCACCAATATTCTCTGGAGGATGAAGTAGTATGAAGTCGTTCAGACATAAAGGTGAATATTGCCTCATATTTTTTTTAATTCAGCCATATATTATTTTTCGTATCTTAATTGCTTCTACATCTTCTCCCATAATGCAAAATCTAGGAGTGGACTTTGGCTGTAGAAAAAGAAATATACAAGAAAACAGGTGATTAAGAGGTTTAAAAATATGTTTGTATATTTATGTGAATAACAAAAATTATTCAGTAGCTATAGGCATATAAAAATTTCAAAATGTGTCAGTTGTGGCACTTAGTGAAGAAAACTGTAAATGTCTTCAACAGTTATCAGTTTCATAAGCTTTCTTTTTAACACCTACTTGGATGTATATAATCTAAATTTAATTTTTATCACTGGTACTGGAAGAGTAATTGTGCAGAAAATAATCACTGAATATGTAATTTCTAACATGTAACAACACAGAACTAATGGCCAGCCTTTTAGATTAGGCTTCCTTGGGAAAACAGGAATGGCATTACAGAGGGAGTAGATTTCAAACAGACTGACATGTGATGACACACTATTATGTTAGCATTCTTCTTTTCATAGCAAGCTGAAGTGATCTTTTTTCCTTGAAATGACACAGTTATTAAAAAAATAAAATAATTCAAGGCCAGACTGGATGGATCTTCGAGAAACTTGGTGCAGTGGAAGGTGTCCTTGCCCATGGCAGAGGGGTTGGAACTAGATGGTCCTTAAGGTCCCTTCCACAATAAGTATTTCTATGATTTTAAGATTCCACAATTAATTTTAGCATTTCATAATTTTCAAGGAAATTAAACTGTGACATTACAGATGGAGTAATTTTGTTTTCTCTTAAAAGAAAAGTTCTAGTGATGCTTAAAATAGTAACAGTATAAATTTTCTTATGACTATGAATCAAGCTTGAAAATGTTCACATATTGGAAATAGTCACTAATCACATAATACAGAAATAATCTCTTTTATTAGTACTTTAACAGCAATTTAAGACTCATATTGTGCTTTCACTTCAGAGCGCTCACAAAATTAATGAATTAAATACAGTTTAGTTTGTGTATTATACATTTTTATGAAGCTGACAAAGTCGTGTTAATTCAATTGATGTGAAAACTTTTCTTCATGTGTCCCCTCCTTAGTTTCAGAGATCAATTCTTCACAAACAGAATAAACAATAAACCTGAAAGTACAAAATATGTTACAAATATTATTCCAAAACCATCTCAAATAGCATCATCACAACAGGTAATCCAGATCTTTATTTTCCTTATTTTAAGGGAGAATAAAATTCCAAGGTTGTGCAATTTGACTGTCAAGTCTGCTCAGCAGTAAAATAACTTATTTCCTTGGTGTTTGTTCTGATTATCCCATTACAGTAGGCCAGCAGGAAGGGATTTGTTGCTACTTTACAGCAGCTTCTGTCTCTATGCATAAGTCAGTAAGCTACAGGTAGCATTTCCAAGCAAACTTAAAAATTAAACTTAAAATGGTTAGTTATATACAAATAGGTTACTACAAAGTAGACATTAATAACAATGGACCATAATTAGTGTTTCAGTAGTAGCAAGTTTCTTATCAAGAAGAAATTACTCATACTAGAAGAAGAGAGGAGGTGAACCCTGGCTGCTGTTTTACTGATACAGCAGTAGACCCTAGAGCAGCTTAGAGCTCCCTCAAAGTGCTGTGCACATATGAATCTTGCAACAAACAGCCCTACTGAATAGTGTCACAGCCCACACGTTTAACACCTAGTCAGAAGGAATTCATCTCAGCTGTAGGAAATCCTCCCGGGGCAGCCCCTGAACATTCAGTCCATACCTCCACAGCGCTCGCAGCGATGCCTGCACAGCGCTGAGCTTCTCCGAAGGAATATAAACAAAGTTGCTTATCAGAGTGGAGCAGTGAACTATGATTGTGCTGTCGTCTTTATATGCTTTGATTTCTAAAGGAAAATAAAAATAAATTGAAAAGATGTTAAGGTTATATGTTTGGAATGAGACCCTTAAAGTATCAGGAAATTTCATTTTGCTTACTTTCTTTTTGCAAAATTTTGTGTTTCCATAAAAAACAACACTGCAATTATTAAATTAAGCAGTTAAAATCCTTTTCATTTAGAAGAACATTGCAATAAAATTAGCTTTAAAGAGCATCAGTTCTTACTTTTGGTTTTGTTTTTTAAAATGTATTTTGAGTTCTAAGTATATAAATCAAGATATGCATAATAACCTGCAGTTTCGGCTGTGATACAGTTAATTTTTTTCACAGTGGATACTATGGGGGTATGATTTGAATTTATGCTAAACAGTGTTGATAATTCAAGAGTGGTTTTGTTATTTCTGAGCAGGGCTTACACACTGTCAAGGCCTTTTCTGCCTCTCATACTGCCACTCCAGTGAGGAGGCACACAAGAGGCTGGGAGGGGACACAGCCATGACAGCTGACCCCAGCCGACCAAAGAGACACTCCATACCATATGGCATCATGATCAGCATATAAAGGTGGGGGGGAGAAGAACGAAGGGAGGATATTCAAAGGGATGGCACAAGTCTTCCCATGTCACTGTTACATGTGATGGATTCCCTGCTCTCCTGGGGATGGCTGAACACCTGTCTGCCTGTGGGAAGTGGTGAATAACTCCTTGTTTTGCTTTGTCTGTGCACACAGCTTTGCTTTCCATATTATACTGTCATTATCTCAGACCCCCAAGTGTTCTCACTTTTACTCTTCCAAGTCTCTCCCCCATCCTCCTGGCAGGGAAGTGAGCAAGTGGCTCTATAGGGCCTAGTTAGCACAATTATTTATTTATTTGAATTTATTAATTTAAAAAGTGGCTTGACCTACTGGTCAGAGCCCTTAAAAATGTGGCTTTCCTTTTTCATAAAACTGAGAAATAGAAAAGTACTAAATTTTCCCCAATGCAACTTAAATACTGTATTTTTTTCCTTTGAGATTTCTGATGCAACAATGCTGCTGGAAGAATAACACTTTTCAGAAAGTCAGTTGATTCTATTTGGCTATCAGGAAAATATTGTTAACTAAAATCCAGAATACATAACAGGATTTCAACCACTCTTGAGTGGTTTTATTCCTTCACATATGAGATTGTTAATTATCAAATAGAGTGTAAAAGGCATATAGGTAAAAGCTTGTAAAAGGTCTTTATCCCCGCTAATGGTTTCCTGGTTTTTAGCTTTCAATATTGTCTTTCAAATGTGACATCTGTCCTAAGGTTTTGCAAAATAATCTTTTGGGATCCAAATTGAGATGCACAAGCCAAACCAAAGCTCATTTTTTAAGATGAAAATATGTTAGTGCTAGGATATTTGGGTCAAACAAGCCATAAGAAAGCTCCTACATTTTTGGGGAGAGATTATCGGGGGAGGGGGGAGGGGGATATAAAGGGACTTGTTTGTTTTACTTTATTTCATATTAATAATTTTTTTATTCCAATTAATATGAAATTTTAAGTCCAAGCAATGATCCTCCTAAGGCAGTAGAACTGAAATGTATTTAAACATCATCAAGCCCATGGAATACCAAATCCTAGCAGGACTTTGAATAAAAGATCTTTAATCATAAGATTAAACTGATAAGTAACCAAAGGAAACTCCTAGAAGACTTATCTTCAAATGTTCTCTTCAAGATTTATAAAAAGATTTTCAAAAAGGCAAGGATTTAATGGTCTTTTTATTTATAGAAATGAATTCAGTCTGAACAGAAAAGATACAGAAAATACATTTTTTCAGACTGCTCAGAATGGAAAGCGTAGTTTGATCACTAATCTGGCATAGCTAGCCTAAGGTGAATTTTCCTTAACAATAGAAATTACTCAATAGACTAAAATTTAATATACTTATAAAGATAAGGTTATATATTAATTGTATTACAACTGTGCCTTTTTAATGGCTTGAGGCAAATGCCTGCAACAATTTGACAACAGTCAGATGTTTGTGGGATGACATTGTAAATATTTTGTTCCAGTTTTTGCCAGTGTTCAAGCATATTTGTTGATGTTTCATCTACAATACAAGCTATAGAGAGAAAAAATATTTCATCTGATTAAATAAGTAGTAAAAGCATTCTTATATAAAAAGAGCTTTTATAGACAGAAAATACTGGAAGCTGGCACTTGACTATGTTTTTAAGTGAAATGTTTTAATAAAGCTCTGCATAACAAATATTTCGTGGGGTACAGAACAGGTCTAAGATATCAAAACACTTGGAGAAAGTTCCACCTGACAATTTCATTCAGAAGTTTGTTTTTCTAAGGCAGTTACTTGGAAAGGTGATTGTATTGTTGTGCTTTTTTTAATGTGAGAAAGATACACCTCACTGGTAATTGGACTGAGATCACAAACTCTTTCAAGTCATGGTCACTACCCACACAAGAGAATCAAAAGTGACCAGGCCTGATCTTGCCCAAGCAACACTTGGTCATAACACCTGTGATAATTATCAATATAGTGAAATTTTAATATCTATGAACTTGGAACTATATCTAAAAGAAGAAAAGCTTCCCATAAGGTATTCCCAGGGGGAAAAGAACCAGGTTTTTGGTCATAAGGAGATCTTAGAAGTGGTTTTAAGAAGTGGGCTGATTGCTTTTGAAGAACACATATAGGAATGACTTCTGGTGCCTCTAGTTTCCCTAGCAGTGCAGATGCATTTAATTTTTAGATCAATTTAGGTTTTAAGTGTCATATCTGAACCTAATGCAAGTCAGAAATCTTACTATTTCAAATCACAAAAATCCCCAAACAGAAGCAAACAAAAAATACACTGCCTACCCTGCAGAAGTAAATTTCTTTAATTTTCCTGTTGCACTTATGGTAAAACTAAAAGCTTAATCCTTTTGAAAAGGGTTTCAAACTCTTGTGGCCATTATGAATAGGAGTGATATTTGTACTTACAAATTTCTCTATGTAGTAGCACACAGCAAGCACATTGTGTGCTGCAGACCAACATCTAAGCAGAGCAAGTTGAGACTTCAGTAACGGCACAGCAATTTGCTTCCTTTTTATGCTACCTCATTCTTGCCAACACATGCCGTGTTTTCACATTTACACACACATTCCAAGAGAGATTGTTTCTTATGGTAGGTATGTACAACAGACAAGAAAATGAGATTCTGACAGTTTACCCGTGGATACAATCCCCATGCAAGTTATAAATAATCATGTCCACTAATCTGAAAACACAGCTTTATTTGACTGATGTACTAAAAATATTCCTAAATAGCAACTTCCTTCTTGGAAGTGCCAGGCCAGAGATGTACAAAAGCCACATCAAAGCTTTTGTTATAGGATTACAAGATTTTGCACGTTCTGTACATATAAAATTATGCCACAGTGTAGTGGTTTTAGCTAGGCCTCAAATTAGCAGGCTCAGAGAATCTACGTGGATTGGTAGAGACAGCTGTCACCTGACTGGGTAACCAAGGAAGTATTTCATACCGATGACGCAAACCTAAGATATGATGCAGCAGTGGGAGGTGTTAGCTCAGTTCCATCATGGCTGAGGTACAGAGAAGACGTGCTGCCGGTATTCTGCCCTGTTAGGCCTCGCTCCTCCTGCTGCCACTCCTTGCCTTTTGTTTGAGTTCAGGGAAGTAGAAATATTTTGTTGTTACTCTTTCTGTTTCTTGCTAAGTGTCTTTTAGAGTGCTTATGAATCTAGAGTAATACACTTTGTATTAATTGGGGAGTGGGAAGTTCTTGTTATATGTAACTTGTGTAAGTGTGTGTTATATTGTAGTTTTCTCTTAATTTTTTCTTTATAAATACATGTAGTTAGTTTGAGCATAAACCTTGTTCAGAGGTTTTTTTCCCTCTCCCTCTTCTTTCTCCCTTTGGCTGGTTGGGGGGAGGAGGAACCCTTTTTCTCTGTACTTGGACAGTTGGCAATTTGTCAGCTCAACCCAAGACACACAGTAAGATTTTTCTTGTGAGGAGAGAACTGCAGCAGACACTCTGAGGGATGACTTCGGTTTCACAAGACAACTTCAGAAAGTGTGCCTGTTTGTAAGTACCCTGAAGGGCTTAAATTTCTGCATAGGTCTATAAGAAGATGAAAACTTTCACCTTCCTCCCTTGCCACAGAAGGAAATGGAGGAACCAGGACTACTACAGTCCAGCAAGACTGGACTGGAATCACCATGACACTGATACCTTTTGTATGTTCACTCACAGGTCAATTTAAGCACAGTGTACAGGATTAGGTGTATCTAACAAACCAAACCAGCTAAGTTTCTGTATAACTGCAAATACTAGGAGCTATGCCATTACCACCAAAGGTCTTCCCTTTGAGGAGAGAAAAATAAACCCTGGGGAACTAGAAATTAGTTTCCTACACAAAATGTATTGTGTTTGAACCCACTCTGTGTCTCATACCAGCTCATGACTAATTTATCCCACATTCTGTTGGAAGTATATTTTAATTGTATTGGAATGTGCCTGGTAAATGGGGCCATTAGTGTATCTAATGAAGTGTCCACATTCACATCTGCAGGTGCAAGCTACCTTCATTTTTGTTGCAAGGTAAGAATGTAAGAAAGCTTAACAGTTCGTAGAAGATTGATGTGTTTCACTAGGCAAAGAATGGCCTCTCAGGCTTATGGAATTTTTCAGAAACTGATTTAGAATAAGAAAGGAATAAGTGTTCTCAAACTTGCCTGATCCAAATCAGTACCAAGTGTTTAGCAGTTAACTCCAAAGTCCCGTTTGATGAGCTATTACACAGAAAACTGAATCAATTTTTACCATTCTGTATTAATAGCTTCCCTACTGATTTTTAACTTAATATTTCCTCATCAGTCTGCTGAAACATAAATTAATTGAAATGCAGATTGATTTCTTTGTAAAAACAAGTAGATATACAAGCTGTTAATCCACCTTCTGTGACTTTTCCTGCCTTATTTAATAGCCAGATGTTCTATAGAGCACAATGCAAAGCAGGCAGAAAAAATACCTTCCTGTGTCCAGTAGTATGAGGTTTTTTATGTTTAGTGACAATAACCTATTTTTGAAGGAGTATTTCACTGGTAGGCCTAATTAAGCTTAACTGTGTAGGTATAGTAACGTGCTTCACAAAGTTATAGTTAGTGCATACATACACAGAATAGCTATGTAAATGTAACAGAGCTGTGTCTAAGCAAGTCCTTTCTCTCCAACGTGGAAACACTTTACATAGTACTTAGGGAAACATAAGCTTTTCATATACTCTATTTCTGTCTGGAAACCACAGAATATCACATCAGGTAGGTAAAGTTAAAAAAACACAGGAAATATGGGTCTAGGACTTGACCCTAAAATTCCCACTCTTGTAACACATAGTTTACAGCATAGGCAAAGCCACAAGCAAATCCTTCCACTGATCAGTGTTTCAACTTTGGTGATAATGTATACATATGTATCACCATCGATTACCTCATCTTGGAGTATGTCCTTGTTCCAGCCAGGACAGTGTTAATTTTTGCAGTAGCCAGGAAGAGGCATGGCTAGGACCCTGAGGTTATGTTAATTTACCACCTCATGACATTTTCTGGGAACAGGGGAAGAGCTCTCTTCTGGGTCACAGAGCGTGGCAGCACAGTCAGGTGTGGTCAGGGGTTTCTGCATGGTGACCAGGCACATGTGAATCATTCGCCTCTTGTACATTCTATTGTAAATATTGTCACCGTTACCGTTTTCTCATTTTGTTGCTGTTTCCAGAAAACTGATCTTATCTCAACCACTAATCTTTTGTAACTCCAATTCTCCTCTCCACCCTGCTGCAGGAGAAGGAAAGGGGGAAGTGAGTGAACAGCGCATGGTTTGGAGTGTTTCAGTGGGAACACTAAATTGGAGAATACCATTCCTAAACCACAGTAGTGTACTATGTCTAAGCCTATTTTGCTTACCTTAGAAGTGTGTTTCTACTACATGAGGGAAATAGTCTTATGTTTTGGTTGCAGAACACAGTCATATTTTTCCAAAGCACAGTAAAAGCTCTGGTTGGTTTTTTTTTGGGGGGGGAGGTTTAGCTCATGTTCAAATACAAGTGAATTTTACAAGTTTTGGTCTAAATATAAAAGTCTACTTAGACCTGTCTAAAACTTCGGTCGACTTTGGGTCTTGTCACACAGAGACAGCAGTGAAAGTTACCATGCAGCAGAGCCAAGTTCGATCAGTCTGTTTGGGTGCCTGCAAATAAATAAAATCAAACAAGTGACCTCTTCCCTTTCTCTCTTCCAAAACAAATGTCAAAACACAAAATCAGTATTCCTGCTAAAATCTGTTTTGACATTCAGTAGGCATGACAAATGATATCCTATGACCTATAAATGCAAATTGCCAGACATTCTGGAGATGTAACAAAACTTTCTAAATCTAATTACTAGCATGACCAAATGTACTATTAATTTTCAATTTCATTGACAACCTTCAACATTCAAAGTGATCTACATTAGTCTAGTCTCCTTCAGCCCCCTGATTTAATTTCAACAAGTATTTTAGTAAAATACTTTGACTGCAAGCAATGAAACAACCACTACATTGCTGGGTCATTTTTTCCCATGTTTAATCTCTTTCACTGTTACAATCTACAGTTTAGAATTAAGCTAATTTCACCAAGCAGGGAAGCCTTCAGGCTGGAGATCACAACCCTCATGGTTCTTGATCATTCTGCCACATTTCAAAGCTAATGGTCTTTCTTGATACATGTTAGCCCATGTTATTTTCCTCTTGGCCTTGCCACAGCTGAAAAACCCACCCCCAAACTAAAGAGTATTTCTGTCTTTCACCTTATCTTTCTCAGGAAGTGAAAAATTGTGCTTGTTGTTTCTGAAAAATTGCTGATTATTCCCTCTTGATCCCTTCCTCCTGCACCAAAAAAAATCCAAACCAAACCAAATCACAACACCCATGAAAAAACAGAGAACAATAAAAAGAAAGAAAACAAAACTGCAACACGGGAGGAATGCCTTCAGTCCAGCAAACTGCAGTGCAGTCTACTGTTGTGTTAGTCAGCTGCATTGTAGAAAGCCTTGTAAATACAGGGAAATGTTCAAAAGAACATGCTTCAGCTCTTTTTGTGGTAAAAAAAGAAGAGTGAAGTTATTACTATAATAAATTAGACATCCTTAATAGTGTAGGCACACAGATCCTCACTGCATGGAGCAAGATACTTGGTACTTGTCCATTATACAAAAATATACAGTCTTCAAACCTCCGCCTGGATACATGGTGAGTAAGAGGGTACTGGAAAATTTCTTGGTATATGGGTAGACAGTGCTATATTTTAAATAATACAGAATGCATGTCTTCAGAACTAGCTAGCAACCCTCCCATTTATTTGCAAGCTAAATTCTGAAAGATATCCTGCCCTTCTTTTCAAAGACTTTAGTGGGAGTTAAAATTCAGTGGGAGTTATAATTCCCCCATGGGAGAGGAGGGAATCTGCAAGCCAGGGTAAACAAATGTTCTCCAAGTCTTGTACAGTATTTCTGAATTTCTTATTCATGCCATCCAAACTCAGGATTAGGGATGAAACAAGAACAAACAGCTAAAACAGAGCAGGAAATACATTGGGTCAGACTCTTTTTATGTGTAAATCAGGTTAGTGCCAAACAGCCAAAGATGTGGTGCCAGTTTGCAGCAAATGAATGTCTCACTTTATTCTAGGTTAGGAGCAAGGTCATTAATATCTTTTCAGTTTTTATGTTTGAAATCAGACATTTTTAGAAAGCTTATTATCTGTGAAAACCCTGGTGACATCTCTCTGTACATGCCGTACTATTAATGCACAATTCCAACAGGTTGTCTGTGCATTTGGATGATTGAAAATCAAAGGCAGATGTCAGTAAGGGACAACTCACCTTTTCCAAGCATAAAAGACAGACTATAAAACTAAAATGTTCTTTTCTTTCCTGAAAATGTTCAATGCTTATGTGATCACAAGTCTTGCATAACTGTTCAATAGCAAAAACAAATCAAACTTTTACAGTTGCCTTTGTAAAAGAAGAACGGAAAATCTGGTACCTTTCCTTGTGACGCTGAGTATCATAGAAGGGAGGGGTAAGAACTTCTGCATCTTTATTTAACATAGTGTCTTTCCCTGAAGGCTTGTGTTTAAATAAACTTAGTAACCTCACCCAGACTGCTCACTTTTCTCCACAGAAGTCAATGCCGAAAAATCCCAAACTGAGAAAGACTGTATTTAGTATCTGTCTAAAGAATATTTCGCAAATCTCCCACAGCAATTAAGCACCTAACTACCCTTAAACATCTCCAGTTGAAGAGCCTGAGAAAAATGTAACTAGAAAAAGACCCCGAAGTAATCAAACAATGGCAAGAAAAAAAAAACACAACACAGACTGAAAATATCCACATATTTATGGATATGAATAAATTACTCCAACATAATCCATTCCAGAGCACATAAGTATGTCCCATATAAATACCCTTTATTGATGAGTTGGTAGTCAACTGAAGCAAAGAGCATTTGTACTTTGGCCATCTTATTCAATTCTAAAAAAAGTTTTTATTTTATCATAATGTAAAAAAATAAATAAGAAAACATTACTCTGTGTTACTGTTATAATAGTAGCTGTGTTTTATAGCTGCCAAATAAAAGGTTACTAAAGGTGAAACTCAAGCCAACATATCTAATGTAGTTAACATTGGAATATGTAAGATAATTACATGATTGGAAGAGAAAAGATGTAATTTAATCTCAAACAGTAATGACTGTTGCATTTTATACCCTATTACCAATTAATTCAATGCACTGATTTTTATCACAATAACAGAATTTAGTAATTCATGGCATACATGGGAAAAAGCAAATTTTACAAAATATTTTATTGTATAAATGCATTGCTATTTAGGATGTGAGTAAGTGGTTTAACTTCTTACTTCTCTGTTAAATCATGTTATCAGTTATTTACAACAAAACAAATCCTAAAATACTGTACCAAGAGATTTACAACTAGCCTAATAGATACAATAAAAGAACATAATTTGTCCTTCAGGCTAGAAAGTATATCTGGTAACAGTGGGCATCTCAGATTGAACTAACCCCCTGCTTTCATGATCAACTTTCTTTTTTGCATCAATGAATAGGTTTTACACTGCTATCTAAGATAGTTGCCTGCCAGAATTATTTAGAAGCAATTTGAGAATAGAACACTAGAAGTAATAAAATCTGATTTAAGTTACATTATATTAATGTCTTTGACTGCTGATTAAACAGACTGATATCTATTTAGGTTGGGGTTAGAGATGATAATGACCCTCCCCTAAATTTCCTGGAAAACATAAAATTGTCCTGTGTGGAGTCAAAACTGTGTAAATCAAGGTAGATGATATGTGTATGCAGTGATTAAGCTGCACAGAGAAATGATGCAGCCCTCACATTAGGGAATTAATGTTTCCAGCCTGCAAAATGTCCCAAATAGTTCATGCTGTTAGAGTTGCTTTAAAACTGCTGTGGGGCAGTATGTGCAGGATTCCATGGGGTTTTGGTTGATGTTACCTCCTGATCTTAGAATAGGAATGATGTTTCTGGTTATTGTAATGAATTTTTTTTATGCTGTAATTAAGCACACAAATTGGAGCAGGTTCTTTTCCTGCTGGATTAGTTGAAACATTCAAATATTAAACACTATAAGTAGCAATGAGTGAAAGACACCTTTTCCATAGCCTGAAGTGATAAATAATAAATGCTGGCATCAATGGGAAGCAAGCCAACCAACAAAACAAACAGTTTTAGGCAAATTGTGATGTTATAACGGCAAGTAATAAATGGGCTGCATTGTCAGGGCTGCAGCAGGAGAAGGATGGAATAGGCAAGAAAAAGGTATTGGCTGAAGTGGTAAAATGAGATTACTGGAACTGATTAGAAGATAATTTAAATAGAAACAACTTCATATACTTCTGCATCAAAACTGTTACCAGACTTAGGCAGAGGGACATAAAACAGTCCTTTACAAATTGTAAAGGATACTTTCCTGTGCACAGAACGCTGTGTTTCATAAGCCAGACCTCAGAGCTGCTTTACTACTTAGACCAGCAGTGGTGACTTCTTCAGTAGTGTCACCTGACGTCACAGAGAGTGCTCAAATAAATATGCTTTTGAGCTTGAGAACATAAAAAATGGCAAACACACAATTAACTAATATAATTGATTGTAAGTATAAGCAAAAATTATGCATATCTTACTAGTTCTTTACCTCCTAGGATCAGTACAATTCTTGATCTCAATGGGATTATTTCAAAGGTCATTCTTTAATGGTCCTTCTTTCAAGTTAAAGATACAAGCATATTTTTCTAAGGTATAATTATAAACTTTATATGATATAATAAACTTCTAAAAGAATTAGTTTATCTCTGTTGTCTAGACTACAGACACTTAATAAGCTCAACATAAATCCATATTGATTGAATTGCTTCATCTTTTCTTAAATATGTAAAATATAAGATTATGATTAAATAGAGAGTGATTCACAAGTTATGTAACATAATGCCAAAGATTAAGTATCTATTTAATGAGTCAAAACCTGTGTTTCATTAATTAGTCAGCCAGACACAGCCAGAGAAAGTTTACTACACCTAGCAAGAAGGATGGCAACAATAATTTCTAATAGCATCTTCCTGTGCAAAAATCTACCACTTCTAAGTAAATTAAAACAAGTAGAACTGATCTACAAACTGATGTAACAGAACAGCTTAAGATTTTTTAGCTTCCTAAACTTTGTAACAGTATTTTTGTTTTGTGATGTTTTCATTTATTACTATGCCTAGCGAAGACTAATTGTTTAATTAAAAAAAAATTGAGTATATTTGTAAAATATAAATCTTCCAAACCTCTCATAATGCTTTAGACATTTTCCTCAACAAAAGAACAAAACAGGGAAAAATCTCTTTCAAATAATAGGAGTGGGCTTAATTGATGTTATGTATTATTTGGTGGGGTTGTGGTGTTTTGTTTGGTTGGTTTTTAATTTCAAATTCTCTGCCATTTTTACTTTTTTGTAAGTAGTAGCTGAGGAATATGGCTAAGGCAGTATCAGGTAGACTATAGTAGTCTATGTGACAGAAAGGTTAACACACATTTAGCACTTCTAACAGTATGGAAACCAAGTGGTCTAGTGACAGAAAATAGTAAGAAACATGTTAGTGATTCTTAACCTCAATATAGACCTTGCTATGCACTAGGACATTCTCATCCTCTTCAACAATGTGTTTGAGTGACAGACTAGCAGGTATTCCAAGTACATGCACAGTTTAAGTCTTCTGAATGGGCCAATGCAAGTCAATATAAACAGTTACCTACTCAAATCTATAGATTTTACATAATGTTGGGGTTATTAGAGTAGTTGTTTTGTAAACAATTGTTTTGTAATTAGAGTAATTGTTATTGTAATCACCTCTTCAACAGATGTTATTTTCAAAACTGTCACAACTGTCAAAACCATGCTTGTCAAAATATTAAATCTTCCAGAAAAGAGTAGAAAAATATTTCTAAAAATTCACAGCAGTCAATGTCTATTTTGTATGGAATACAGCTCTGAAGTAAAATCATGGAAAGATCCAAATAGTGATCAAAGGGTTATCATCAAAGGACAAAGTACTGCAGGCAGATTACATCATCCTTAATGAAAAGATCTTTGCCACAGCTAGTTCCATATGTAGTAAAGAAAAGCTTTCCATTGAAGCTCTATTGAGGTTTCCATTAAGGGATGGGCTTCTCATTACACAGTAATTCAGTCCTAATGTTAAAAGCATTGATGCAAGTTCCTCTACTGTAACCTGAAACCTTACATAATAATCAACTGTAAAATATTTTATCCTATGAGTATTTAAAACAATGTTGATAACTTTTAAAGTTTTCTAGTATCGCAAAAAGTCAAAAGAACACAAAGTCCTGAATTGGTTTTAATGGTTTTCTTCCCCATTGCTAAAAAATTAAATAAGCAGTTCTTGAAAATCACAGAAACACAGAAACCAAAACAATTTAACAAATATACCGTGGAATATACTGTGAAGAATGTCTTGAAACTCAAAGACTCATAAAAAACCCAAACCACTGAGACTGTGGCTTTAATCTGATGAAATACATAATTAGAGAAACTGTCTACCCTATAAATAGCTCACATAACTGCCCTGGACATGTAGATCAGGACATCATCAGGAAAGTTGTTCAGTGTCCCTAAAAATCCTGATAAGAGATCCATCCTTTGTCCATGATATGGCAAACCTTCTTCTTCACAGAGCACATATTTAATTGTCCTCCACTAAATGAACAAAACTGAACAGAATGATCTGTGCCCACTTCTGCCTTGCATTAAAGCAGGCATGGGAGAATACAGGGGAATAAAAAGTTTTGTCAGTATCATGAGACGACAGTGCAATTTGTAATATATCCATTAACTTAAAACCAAAATTATATTGCAACAGTAACAAGACCATTGCAGAGAATACTCTTAAGAAAGTACAGACAGTTAAGTGAAAATTTATGAGACAGTCATAAGTGGCTCTACAACAAACCTGTAGTTTTATGAGTGTGCTAAACTATTCTGCTTTAAATGCTAAGTGAGGATGACTAATTTAGATAAGAAGAAATGACTATGTTCAATACAACTGACCCATAGCACAGTAAAACATTTCAGAGGGCATAGCTTCAACAGGATGAACATTGTTAAAACTGACAAAAATTTATCTGTTTTCTGGAACCTGAGTTTCCCCACCTATGACAAGTATTTATACAGTAGCAGTATTTATTTTATCCCAGCATTTGGACTGTATTTTTTTTCCTTCTCAAAACAAAACTTGAGATTGTTTAATGATCTGATCTTTTGATGAGTACAATACAGTAGCCTGCTGCAGTTATAGTTTCCTACTGAAAATGGATCTGTGCAACCTGCAAATCATCTATGCCAAAATATATTAATATATTAATGCACAAAATGGCCTCTTCATTTGGTAACAGTTTTCCAGATTTAACCAACATCAACTTGGGTTGTCAGGAGTAAGTTTTGCTCCCTTACCACTTATTTAAACCTCAGATACACATTAAAATAAAGGTGACAGTTTTGGTGGATTGCTAAACCAGATTTTACTGTCATGCTTTTAGAAACTTTGTAGTTTATGGCTGTTTCTAGCTTTTCATTTACAAATATTCATCGTGACATAAAATGAAGTTCACACGTGAAGAACAGAAAAAGAGAATGCCTTCTAATTGCACAATACTTGTCCTCTGGCACCTCTGCAGAGTACTCCACAAGGAAGGCTGTTTGTTCTATTTCCACAGTTCCAGATCCTCCAGATTAAGACTAAAATCATCTTACTCAGATTAGCTAACAATAATCAGGAAAGAAAAATTATTTCAGGAATTTTAAATTGATTTAATTAATAATTTACCAGTTCTAACTTAAATTATAGACTTCAGAAAACATATATACGCTTTCCTCCTCAGCTGACTGACCATTTTGAAAGATAGGCTTGATTTAATGGCTTAGATTCTCCAATCCCAGGGTAAACAGGCAGTGGCTGATTATTAATCAGGAGTGTGTCCAGCTGTCCAAGAAAGCCAACAGTGTCCTGGCTTGCTTCAGAAATAGTGTGGCCAGTAGGACCAGGGCAGTGAGCGTTCCCTGGTGTTTGCCACTGGTGAGTGTTCATCTTGAATCTTGTATTCCTTCCAGGGCCTCTCACTTCAAGAAGGACATTGACATGCTGCAGCGTGTCCAGGGAAGGGCAGCAAAGCTGGGGAAGAGTCTGGAGCAAAAATCTTACAAGGAGCAGCTGAGGGAGCCATCAGTCTGGAGAAGAGAAGGCTGAGGGGAGACCTTAGGACCTTATTACTCTCTACAACTACTTGAAAAGGCTACAAACAAGATGGGTTTCAGTCTCTTCTTCCCAGTACCAAGTGACAGAACAAGAAGAAATTATCTCAGGCTGTGTCAGGAGAGGTTTAGATTGGATATTTGGAAAATCTTCTCAATTTAAGAGGTCATTAAGCATTGGAGCAAACTACCCAAAGAAGTGGTGGAGTCACTATCCCTAGAGGTATTTACAAGAAGTGTATATGTGACACCCATGTAAATATGGTTTATTGGCAGAGCTGACAGTGCTGAGTTAATGACTGGACTCAATGATCTTAAAACTCTTTTCCAGTCTAAATTATTCTATGTTTCCAAGTCTAGCACGTTGCTAAAGGAAAACCTCTGACCTGACTTTGGCCAGACTTCACCTGGAAGTACGCAAATCAAGGGCAGACTTTGGCCTTTTACAGCTCATGTACACTTTCAAAAGCCAGAAAACTCGTGCTGGTTTAAGGGTAAACCAGCAGGAGAAAACAAACTCACCGCAGGAGAGATTATAAATCAGAGTAGCAATTTAATAAAAATATTACAATAAAAGCAATAGCACAAAGAGAAAATGGTTTTAACCCACAAAACCCAGAGTTGTAACACAGCACACTGGGGCACAAACACAATGGTGTTTGTTAGCCCCTGTGCTGAGACCCACATGTTTCCTCCGAGCCCAAAGTAAAGGAGGTGAAAAACCTGTTGGTACAGATGGTGGTCGCAGTCTGGTCGAGAGTGGTGGTCTCCTCCTGTCAAGGTTCAGCTCCTTCTCTGGATCCAAAGAGTGGTTTCCGAAGTCCTCAAACCCCCAAGATTATATCCCCTCAGGTCCAGGTGGGACTGCTCAGTACCTCCCCCAGAGCGGGGAATTACACAATGGATGATCTAACTCTGTGAGTTACGGGGTATTTTGGAATCACTGATGGCCCATTAGCAGACATGACACCTCAGGCTGGGTGTGGAGGTGCTAACAACTACCTGGAAGGGAGTTATCACATCTCTTATCTCACAGGTGTCTTTCACACCCAGCTCACAGCCTGAGGGGTTGGGTGTACCCTGGGCAGCTACTGCAAATGATCCATTGTTAACAGTTCTTGAGAAATGGCATAGAGGGTTTAGAATACACAGCCTTTGGTCACACTCACACAGTGATAAACTGATACCAGATTGCTGAGCTAGGACACAGCTGATTGAGAATATTTTTCACTCAAGACCAAAATGATGACAGAGCTTTCATAGGAGTGTTTGTGTCATTAAATACTGTCATTCTTTATCTCATCAGTGCTTTGTTAGCACTACAGACTTGACCCTACAACTCTTGTTCACTTAAAACTCCCACTCGCTTTAATCAAAGAGAGTAATGACTAGATGATATCAGAAGACTATAACAGTAAAATATGTTCTCTGTTCTGCCATTTTTAAACATTCTTGAAGAGTATCCAGCTCACTTGAACTTGGTGTGTGAAAAAGCAATATCTGATAAATTTGAAGGACTTCACCACGGTCTATTTTTTCTTTCTCAAGATAGAGGAAGTCATGTGCTATATCCTATACTATTTTATATGCTGCCTTAGGAATTCCTTAGCTTTCCCAAGAGGCCACCTGGAATATATATTTTATACATTGCAAGACAACCAGATACAAACACAAACTGTTAGTAGAAAGGTGACATTTGCCATGATTATTGCTAATAAATATTCAAAGCTTGATTGCTTATTGACAATTTTTAATTCAGAGCACCACAGATGCTTAGGATAAGTTTACCAAGGTTTCTAAGTGTTTTCTAAGTGATCTTGAGACATTTGTATCAGAAAACCCTCAGTGAGTAACGAAAAGAACACAAAAAATATTCCAAGGAAATCAGCTAAATTCACAAGAAAACCCCCACGTATTTTGTGGAAATTTAGCTGTGGCTCAAGTGGGGAAAAATTTTCCTAGTCATTAATATGACATTTTTAAAGAAGAGTTGTCTTTAGAAGACAATCAAAGACACAGCTCCTGTAATTAAGCACAGAAAGGCACAGAAACTGTCAGTGGAGTAAATCTAACTGATTAGTCACTAATTCTTTTTGTTTGTTTGTTTGGGTTTTTTTAAGGCTGGAATACAAGAAACAGCTTTTGCAACAAAAATGAGGATAACTATAAATTGCCTCTAAAGTCCTTTGAAAATGTAAAAATAGGTAAAGGTATGTATGGCTGGACTTCGTGAACAAAGATATGGGAAGGGCTCTCCCCACGTGGGCGTGCCCCTCCAGCCTGCACAGTGCATTTTTTAGGTGAGGCTCAGCGTGCACAGAACTGGCCCCACCGTTTAAGTCCTAAGGTCCATTTGCCATGGCCAAGTGAGCTTGGACAGTGACAGTGAAGTCCTCAGGACTGTCACAGCACCCGGTACTAACTGGGGCTGACCCTGCTGAGCATCCGAGATGTGACAGGATGGGATGGCAGGGAGGGATTGAACTGCCAGGGGACGGTCCCTGCTGAGACTCGAACTCACGACCCTGGGATTCGGAGTCCGGAGTGCTCTCCTTTACACCATGGGATTGCCCAAAAAAATAGGTAAGTAAACTGTGAAAAAACCCACGTGATTTTGGTCCATTGCCCAGGGAATTACATTTTTTCCCTGAAAAACTCTAAACCAACTCTAAACCTACTTTTTCACTGAGTAGTGGCTTATACATTCATCCTCTACTGAAAAAATGTAGAGCTGAAGGGAGAAGAAGAATTTGTGGAATTTTGGGATATTGGGAAATTAAATTATTCCACAAGTACTACCCTTTTATTTTTCTGTGTGGTTGATGACAGAGCTGTTTTACATAGTAAGAATTGTTATTCCTTTCTGTAGTCAAATTTCATGTTGCTCAGAACACAATCAAGACTGAGATCCTACAGACTGAAAAAATAATGAGAAATTTTCCTGGGAGGAACAAACTGAAAAATATGAAGAAAAATAAAATATGTAAGGTGGATATTACACAAGAACAGACTACAGAAATAATCATATGCATAATGTCTCACAGAAAAAAACCCCCAAAAACTAAATAACCCAAAGTAAAGCTTTCTGAAATGGACCTGAAGTCCAAGATAAGTGAAAATGCTAAAGTGAAAACAGGGTCCCTGAAAATGAAACCCCTGATGGAACCTGTTCCTTCTCTTAAAGAATATTTAAAATTCAAACTTGATTCCTTATTCCAAAGCCAATTTTATGGAGAACATTTTCATCGGTTCATGTTTTCTGTGCTGCCATATTCTTTCTTTTGATCTCAAGAAATTCCCTTTTACATACAGTGAAAATTATCCTGTTCAAATGGAAATCATAAGGCCTGATATTGTCAAACATGTCAAGTTAACATCTTTTCTTCTCAGAGCATAATCTACCCAGCAGTTCTTGCACACTGCTGTGATGTTGATTCTTCCTTCCTCTTCAGCACTGCAGAAACTTTCCTGCCAATTTAACATTTTTATTTCTAAGAAGTAACCTTGTTTTTGCTGACATTCTCTTCCTGGGTTTGTGGAAAGCTCTTTGTAAAATCATAAAAAACGGGTAACCAACTTGGAAACCATAGTGAAAACCCTTCTTATAACTCAGTTTTGCTATAGAAATACTCAAAGGTACACAGCTGGTGTCTCATGACTGCTCATTCTTGGAGCATTCATTAATGTTTTTGCAGCTTTATGTTTTCTGTTTTTAAAAAAGAAAACAGGTTTAAAGTAAAGGAAAAAAACACCCCATATCTTTTAATGTCTAGGATTACTGCAAAGAACTTATGATGAAGACTTCTACACCAGAAGCAAATCCTAAATAATATCTTCCAATACAAACATCAATATGCATTATAAGTGGTTTATTCCATGTCTGTAAGATATTTTTGTTTCCAAGGACAGTGCAGGTTAGAAGGTTCTAAAACAATAATAACTCTAAAAATGCGTAGGGTTTCACTAGAGTATAGTTGCTTTTGCTATCCTTGCTACAGGTCAATTCAGAAGAAACTCCTTTCCAGTGATGCATTGAATAATATGCAAAGCACTCTAAGATGAAAGGTGCTACATAAATTAAAAAACATTATGGAGGTTTAATGCCACACTACATTTTAAAAGCCAGATGCTGTTGCTTCTTGGCACATGTGATTCAAATTAACCCAGCATTTAGGTTTTTCATTTTGCTTCTGGTCTGTTGTTGGAAAATCTGTATTACAGTTCCTGAGCGATGACTGTTGTGTAAATGTAAATGTGTAAATGAGGTCTTGTATTTAATTCCCTTACCCTAAAGCAGGGTGAGCTGTACCTACAGATACAGCTATGCAACCTCTTCTCAAAGGCCCTGAGTGGTGAAGAATTCTCAGTCTCTGCAAACATGGTTTTATTTTCTATTCCATTCTATCTCCTTTTCTAGTTCCTATTAGGTAAAATGAACTGTGATTGCTGCAACATGAAAAAATTCTTTCTGATCCTAATGAAGCCTATTAAGCACAAATACTAAGTAGGCAACTTGTAGGATACCACTTTATTTCTTTGTCAAACTTGCAGCTATTAAGTGTACCTGAAAGTGTTAAGCAAAGGAATTAAATACTCTGTGATCCTGTCTTCTAATTTAGGTCTATTTTAAAGATTATTGATCTCCTGTATAAATAATAACCCAGGATTTTCAAACTCTGGACACCTCTCTCTTTGTGATACTTCTTAGTGAAAGGTGAAGAGTACCTTCTTATCATTTGTTGGAATAAGTGGTAACACTTGTTGGTTTAAAGTTTTGCCACACCTGAGAGAAATATTATATTGTTCTTAAATTGCCTGAATTCATTGTCTTGAATGGCTGGTTTGGTCCACGTTAAAGAATCACCATCAAACATATTGGCAAAAAGTAGATTTTAGTAGGAATTTATGAAACTTAAACAGAGTTTGAGGCCAATGTTCACTTCCATACTTATTACAGAGATGAAGAGTATATAGGAAAGTTGGGTTAGAATCAGATTAGAATGACTTACATGGAGACTGCGTATGCAAATGAACAAGAGTGCAAAAGATATGGATATAAAATATAAGCATGCAAAAACGTTTATCAGCATTTAATCATTGAATAATTTGACATTTGTAAGGGGATTCAATAGGATTTGCTACAGTTGTAACAGTGACTTAATTATAGATTCAAAATAAAAACATTAATGCCATAATCTATTCACATGCAAGATGCAGGCACAAAGATGTGTACACCTATATCAATGTGTGTAAAGGTACCTATGTAAATATTACATTCAGGTTTAGAGAAATGCATCAAATCCTTTAGCCTTTCTCAACGGGCATGGGTTGAACATCTATGAGTATGGGTGTGTGGGGTATCAGCCTGGACCTCAGCAACCATTATTTGATTATCAGAACCTTAAGAGGCATCCCATTCAAAGGGAGGTTGCTGGCACATCTGCTGTGGTCCAGGACAGTTCAAAGACCCTCACTTAGGATCACTGTTTTAGAGTCACCAGATGATCTCCTTTAGTCATCAGTAAGTTTCCAACTTGGCTGCATTCCAGGTTGATAATTACAGGACTTTTTTACTAAAAGTCACAGAATCAAGGGATGGGTAAGGTTGGAAGGGACCACAGTGGGTTATCTGGTCCAACCTCCCTGCTCAGTTAAGCTCATCCTAGAGCACTTTGCACAGGATTGCATCCAGATGGTTCTTGAATATCTGCAGGGAAGGAGACCCTACGACATCTCAGGAAAATCTGTTCCAGTGTGTAGTCATTTGTATTATACAGAAGTTCTTACTCATATTCAGGTAGAACTTCCTGTGCATTAGTTTCTGCCTGTTGCCTCTTGTCCTATTGCTTGGCACCACAGGGAGGAGCCTGGCTCCAACCTCTTGACACTCTCCTTTCAGATATCAATATACACTGATAAGGTCACCTCTCAGTTTTCTCAAGCCTGAACAGTCCAGGCTCCCTCAGCCTTTCCTCAGAAGAGACATGGTCCAATCTCCTAATCATCTTTGTTGGCCTCCACTGGAGCCACTCCAAGAACTTAATTTCTCTGTTGAACCCAGGAACCCAGAACTGGACACAAATACCCCAGATGCAGCCTCACTAGGACTGAGTAGAGGGGCAGGGTCACCGCCTTGGACATGCTGACCGTGCTCTTCCTAGTACATTGCAGGCTACCATTTGCCTTCTTGGCCACAAGTACACCCTGATGACTCATGGACATCTTGTTGTCCACCAGGACCCCCAAGTCCTTCTCTGCAGAACTGCTTTCCAGCAGGTTGACCCGAAGCCTGTGCAGGTGCATGGGGTTATTCTTCTCCAGGGGAAGGACCCTAAATTTGACCTCGTTGAATTTCAGGTGGTTCCTCTCTGTCCATCTCTCCATCTGCCCAGGCATCAGGGAGCACCAGGCACCCCTGACTCCTGCTCTGTGCTGAGCAGCAGCCCAGGGGTGTCAGTCAGGGGCTCAGGGGAGTTTTCCAAGCCTGTTTTCCTCCCTGCACACATAGAGGGTTATCATGATCTTGTTGCTAGCTCTATTCAAATCCAGAACTGATTGTCCTTCAGTAATAGAAAGCCAAAGGCTTTAGGAAAGGTTAGAGTGGAGGAAGGGGAGGGGAGGAAAGATATTATGGCTCTTTTGCTGATAAGTTTATGGATGCTTGAAGATCTTAAAAAGAACTATACAAGCCTCAAATGGTACTTTGGGGACAAATTTTTTTTGCTTTTCTATTTTTATTGTTATTCAAAGAATGATTTCTTATTTTTAATATGATACCTTGTGTTACAGAAAATGCTGAAGGGTTAACTGTAGAGAATCTTCTTCACTTCTAGTTTTTTTTTAAATATCCATAAATATTTTATATTCCCCATGTAAGTTAGTCAGTAGCACTTTCCAAACCACTTTTAAATTAATAGGCATTTAAGTTATTCAGTTGCTTTTTATAACCCCAGTTTCATTGAACTTTTAATTTTTTTTTTCAAAGAATAAACTCTGAATTAAAAGACTAAGATTGGAAGTGGCATAATGTATTTAACCAGTGCTTGAAAATATTACTCTATAAGAGAAATTAAACCTGAAGAAGGTGACATTGAACATTGAAAAGTTACATTGAACATTGAAAAGTAACCTAAATTTTTATTGTAAATGGGAAGCTTGTGAAGATAAAGGTAGACATTGAGAAAGCAGAAAAAAAATTTTGATGGTAGTGCTTTGATTCTCTAAAAAAGTAACCTTGAGAGATCATGAAGAGAAATACTGAAGTACCTGACTTTAGTTTATTAAAAATTTTGATTCACAGTTACCTATATAGCACACATATTTGTATGTGCATAAAAATAGTTATGAAATTACTAGTCATGATATAACTTATGTAACTGAAATTTAAATTTTTGCAAATGGAACCTTAACAGAGAGAAACTGAATGCTTATTAGACAGGAAATCAGTGTGTCAGAGCACCATGCTCTCTGCCCAGGTTCATTTTGATATTCTGTGAGTGGAGGATGTAATGTTGAACATCATATTTACTTGTTTGGAGATAGCTGATGTCAAATGGAATTTCTGACTTAGCAGAGTGATACAAAATATATTGAAAAAAAAACAATAGAAAAGAAAGCAATACTTACAAAAAATAACAAGTGCAGTACACAGTCGAATCACAATACCAACACAGTTCCAGGAATCTGTCTCTGCAATATGCTTACCATCACGATGCTATGCATCCCCAGCTCCTGGGGAGGAAAATGTGAATTGAAGCCAGCTCATGCTCAGTGCTGCCTTTGAAATACTTTCATTAGTTGTTTAGTTTTTACACTCTGAGTTGCGCTGAGCCATGTATTCCCTTCTCCCATCATGCTCTGGCCAACTCAAGGAGACATTCACAGCATTTTAAGGAACTCAGGGCAAAACTTTTATAGCACAGATGGATCCACTGAACTACTGTCAGCTGTTTATCTAAAATAAAGGCCTTTCTTTGGTTCCCATTGTGTTGAGATGCAGACAGCTTCTGTGCAACAGTCACACCCTGTGTTGCTCCTTGAGCTTCATGGGCACAGCCTTTTTGCCAAACTCCTCTGAGCCTT
This sequence comes from Sakesphorus luctuosus, assembly GCA_013396695.1. Taxonomy (NCBI): domain Eukaryota; kingdom Metazoa; phylum Chordata; class Aves; order Passeriformes; family Thamnophilidae; genus Sakesphorus; species Sakesphorus luctuosus. Next base: position 77,821 of record VWZD01000518.1, on the reverse strand, counting down.
CTTCCTTTGTAGAGATGTACTGGTCAACGACACAGTGACATAAAGAATCTTATCTACTGATAATATTTTTGACTCTGCAAATCAAACATCCCATCTTTCAACATGAATTCTGGCTTATAAATGAAATATTTTTTTGCTTCTAGAAAAAGAAGAAATTAATCAAATGGTTCAGGGTAAAAAGTGGAAATACTCTGAGAACGAAATACCTACATGACATGAACTGGCCTCCCATGCATTCATCATAACTTTATTTAAATGATGAGCTTATCTAGAAATTTACCTTTATTTCATCTATTAGTTCCAGAAAATATTTTTTCCACTATTGTTTACATAATATCATGTTAGTTAGAGCAAAATCCTAATGTTTTCATGTGCTTTTTCAAAATCATTACCTAAGAATTTTCCATAAGAGCTGTGAGACACACCTTGCTTTCTGTGAATGGTAACTTATCCATTAGAAATAACATCAGTACAGTTGAAAGTATATTGAACATTCACGAGTGATAGATTAAAATCTAACTTTCCTTGTACAGAAAATCAGTATTAAAAGCAATGGGCTACTACAAGCCTGTTGAATTCCAAGGCTCTGAGGGTAATGTCTAGAAGACTGTTGTAGGACATCAAAGCTCAACTCAGTCTATCATTCCTTTTATGATAAAGTTTTCCTTTGTCTTGTTCACCCCCTGTAGATTTTTCAAACAATTTTTGGGGTTTTTTTTGTTTGCCTTAGCTTATGCATTCATCCGACAAATCCTAAAAGTCAGAAATCAATGCTAACATCTAAGATTTGAAACTGAAGGTTTTCTGTTCAGGACAAGGGCAAGTAATTTGTTGCACTGTTTACATGATCTGAAACTCACCTAAAAACAGATGTGTAGAAACGTAGGTTCATAATCATACATTAGTATTGATTAGAAGTACATCAGGAGTGAAAAACCTAAAGATGAACTCAGCCTGGGGAGTGTAATTTACCAACAATTGGGTGTGTCAGAACCAACCTATGCCTGAGTATCTTTCTAGCTGTACCTGCTGTTCTTTACCCTTGCACTTGATAAATATTCATCCAATGTACAAGTTCCGTCCAGATAAAATTAAAGCATATTTAAAATAGCTTAAAGAAATTAACTTTATTTCTTTTATTCCCCCAGTTCAGCAGTTGCTTTGGCTGCATGTATCTTGCCTTAGCCCTGCCCCCAAATTCATGTCACTGTGTCAGATCTAAGACAAAGAAAGCGAGAAACTTATCTAAATACATGGATGTCAAGGGAATGATTTACCTAGCAACAGTAACTATGTGAAAGTTTTTCAGAAATGTCTGTGCATGTGATGGTACCTTAATGGCTGGCATTTTAGAGGTTTGAAGAAATAGCTGTGAGGATTCTAGCCAAGCAAAGCATCAAAGACACACAATGCACATACATTCTGGGAAATATAATGCCATCGTTGCACAGAGGAATTTATGTACATCCTTTTAATTAATATTGTAAAGATTTTTAATCATAAATACATAGTTAGAAAAAACATTATTTTACCCTGTGCTACACTGGATATAACAGCTATGTGAACAGAGGAGACATTCAGATAGATGTTTCTGAGTTGTAATAGCCATCATTTTTTAAAAGCAAACTACCACAGTAAAGAATTATCTGAAGTGCTACAACAATAACCCTGAGACCAAGGAGAGGTAAAAAGCTGAGATGGTGCTGTGATATATAACTATCTACTGCTGTGTCAGGAATGCATACTGCTGACCTCTGACACAGGGGATCCAACCCCGATGTACAAGTGAAGAGCTTTGTTTTAGACAGCTGCATTCAATAGAACCTGCTGAAAGAAAACTGTATTCCCATCAATTCAGCATAGTAACAGGTGAGCATAGGTTAAAATAATGTAAATCCAGAATAATCCAGTTGAGGACTTAATCAAAGTCACTCTGCATAAGGATCCACACTATTTAAATCCAATGTAAGATTTAAAGCAGAGTATCCAGGTGAGATCAAAGCTCAGCAAACCCATTTCTTTTCTATTCCAAACTATCTCCCCTCTTTCCACAGACATTTGGCTTCCATTCCTTTTAATTCAGTGGCTTTCAAGATGATACTGTAACCTGAATCACCAAACCTTTGATGTAGATAACCTGTAGTGAGCCCTCAATGAAGACTAGAAAGGTTAAAATCAGAAAATCAGATTTTATTATAGAAAAGTAATTAACATTTTAAATAGAGGAAGTTCAAATTAGATCAGACTGAACAGAAATAAAGAGCTTACAGCTAATCCTGACTGTGATGTCTTTCCTTCCAGGTGTGGTTTAGGCAATTTTTCCAAATTCTAACAAACTTGGCATGTTTGAGATTTTTCTTTCAGCAATCTCTGAAGATTATCAGGGTACCTGATGCTCCTCTGAGGAGTATCTTCCTTCTCCTTCCATGCTGAAGGCCCCAAAACTTTTACTCCCAATGAACAAACTCAGTCCCAAGAAGTGTCCCCATACCAGTGCTCTGTATCTGTGTTCCAGAAACTCTCAGTTGAGAACAAACAGCACAGAACATCAGTGATGCTAGCAATGCTTCCTCTGTTTCTCCTCTTAAGATACATTTATTTTTCCCTCAACATTTATTGTGTTTTTCTCTTTTATAGCTTTGAGGTCTTCTTCAACCTAGCATGTTAGAACTGTTTTTGTGTCTCTGCCTTCCCATAATGTAGTTCTTCTTCTCTGAGCCTTTGCATGCAGTTTTCTTCCTCCTCTTCCCTAACAATGATTCTGACAACTCATCTTTCTCCATCCCAACTCTTCAAGTCTGAAAATGGATTGCCCATGCAGTTTCTCTACCTCAATCAGTTTCTCCTTTCAGACTGTCTGATCTGGGTTGATCCCTTACTTCTCCTTCCACTCATCTTCCCACATCAGCAATCAATTCCTCTTTCTTTACAAACTCTTCCACTGATGTTTGAAATGACAGAACATTGCAACATTAAAATGATGGTATCAGGATGGACAGATATGACTCAATGTTTAATAATTCTACAAGTGATGAGAGAACATGGCTTTCTCACTGTTTTCAAAGGTAATAACCATAGACTAAGAGAATCTCAGGCAAAGAGATCAGCACCATAGGAATACTACAAAGTAAACCAATCCTAAACAGCAAAACAGAAGCATTTTTATCTAAATTCAGCTGAACTCATTCAGTCAGCAAAACACTATGGAAAGATCCAGTAGCCTTGCTATTCCATTCAATTCTTATTGAATAAATATTCGAAATTGTATTTTCGGGCACTGTAGATTTTTACTTTGCAGGGAACTGGTAACTCTTGAAATTCTGCTTCACAAACTGTAGCTGAGGTGCTGTGATTTCAGTTATTTGGACATTTCCTTCTCTTCTTTCCTTGTCCTCTCCATACATTTTGCTGATTTAGCTCCAGTGTATCTGTGGCTGCTTCTAGTCACATACTTGTTGCCATCATTTGTTTTGTTGGTAAAAGCAGAAAGTGACCATAAATTAAGCTCATGTTATATGCCAAGAGATCTGTAATTGTTTGATCTCAATGTAGTCTAGCCTTACCACTCTCATGCTGTACTGTTTTTTTTGTTTTTTCCTGCTATGATTATCTGCCCTAAGATGATTAAGTGCATGGTTCTCAGTTTATAGCATGCAGGCCACATGCATCTACTTCATTTGCTTGGATGCTTCATCTCATCTGACCAACTGCAGAAGTTAAGTAGAAGTTTGAAATGGGCGATGGGCTCGTATCTGAATAACACCTCCTCTTCTGTTTCTCACACCAGACAAATTAAATCCTGACTTTTCTCTGTATCTAAACCAAGAAAATCACACACAATCTTCACTGCTGTTCCTTTAGCTGACAAGTGCCTTGACTAGAGGTTAACTTCATACCACTGTGTTCTAGGAAAAAAGGTAGAAAAAAAAGTCCATAGAAAGAAAAAATTACCATATTTTGAGTTAGCTGGTACTGTTTTCCTCCACTAGCAATGTATTCACCTGTTATCAAATACTGATATTTTGGGAAAGTACAAACATATAATGCACACTTTCCTTATAGTGAAGAAGGCAGACAAAGGGGCAAGCATTGTTCATACGAGATGGTTCTTTCATGTTTATAGAAGATTCTTTACAGAATTGAGAATTACTTGTTTTGGTTGAGAAATATTCTAGTTTAAAACTACTACCAGGACAGATAATTATAGCTACTGATGACACGCATCTCCACTGAACTGTGTGTTCATGGGCAGCATGAAGAGTCAGTTTGCATGAATTCCCAGACCTTAAAAGTCATGGTAGGTGAATTTTGCAAAGGTTAATGGGGAAACCATTCTTACAATACTATTTCTGCACTAAAGTTTAGAGACCTTGAATAAGAGTATTCTGTATTGTCTGCGAACCTCCTTGTAATGGTATGAATGTTAATTAAAAAAATTGTGAAATTATAAAAAACTACAGCACTGCGATTCTTCAAAGATTTATTTTCACCATTATCTGTGTATGCTAGCTGTGCATTTCATTTTACTTCTATTTTTTGTCAGGTATTGGAAAGAACTGTAAAGTGTTATATTCCCTTTCATATACCCATCACTCAATTTATAATAAAAATTTCAGTGCACATCAAAAAATACATCTTTTTATAGAAACCTGTTGTGACAGATTTAAACTGTATGAATTTTTGTAGTATTTGTAGAACTCTTAAAGTCGTGTATTTAATTTCCAGCAAAAACACTTCTTTCCAAAGTACAATGAGTGTTCTATATATTCCATCAATAATGCACAGGGTACATTTACAAAAGTATCTGGGCAAACAACAGAGTACACACTCTTGTAAAAAAGGACATTTTTTTCAAATAGCACAGTAAGTATGACACAAAGTTGTATCATAAAGGAAAAATGAAAAGGACCAAATGGCTCTTTTTATGGTTGGTTAACAATTTTATATATGCATTTGTGTGATTCAGTAGGGTTTAATCCTTACTGGTAGCTTTTAGTGGTTATATTTTCCAAGAAAACATATTTTGGTTCAGTGATTAAAAGGAGGTCTGTGTGTACTTCGTATTACATTCATTATACAAGCTTATATTTTACAAGTATATTTCAGTTGTGCTCCCTGGTTGAGCTCTAGTTCGTGTTTCCAGGTTAGAAACCACAAAACCCAGTAGAGGGAGATAAGGTCCACCTACTACTGCACAAAAAATGCTCAGCTGTTTGCTAAGATTTAATTGCTGCAATAGGAGTTAGCTATGACCTCAGCACTAGTAATTGAAGCAGTCTGAGGAGTTTCTTCCTCCTGTGAGAGGAATTGTGGTATGGGTGTTTTGCTTATAGTGTACTACCGTTTTAATGTACTATGACTAACAATGTAGTTCTATATAAGTAATAGTCCTTTTTATGAACATGAAACACCTGGTTTGATAAGCCTTTTTATATTACTTATGAGAATGAAGCTTTACTGCTATACATGTGGAAAGAACTGAATGGCAAGATTTGACCTCATACTTACATGGATTGGTAAATGTAATTACAAGATTTTCTCTATTTTCATGGTGTGTGCATTCCTCTGCAGGGCTTACAGTTCTCCATCAATCTTATTTATATTAAATCTTTCATATAGTCACTTTCATTACAGAACATTATTTTATCATTCAAATACTTTGGATGATACTTACAGTATTATTCTGGAAATTCATTTAATAAGAACAATGTCTGTGGATATAACTTTGCAACACTCTGACAATTACTTAATTGGAACTATTTTTTTTCCCAACATGATGTGCCATTTATATGATTTTATTGAATTAAATTGTGAATAACTGGGGAATGGGAAGGGTGTGCTCTGTATCTCGATTTTAAAATTTCTGAATGAGAAATAATAATGTTGAAACCTGCATGATATGTAATGCACAGCATGTGAAACTGACAGAAACATTTTTCCATCTTCTCTAATGGATTATGAAGTAGCTGACTTTTTGCCAGAATATTTCCTCATTACTTGTTAAGCTCAGAAAAATCCTTCATCATCCACCCAGCATCTCTGTGTGAATTATCAATAGAGAAATCATTAGCTAGGATGAATATGAGACATCCAATTTAGAGTTCTGTAAAGTCTAAAAACCACTAACTAAGTATTCAAAATGTCCTACTCCTTTTGCTGAAATAAAAGAAGAAGCACATTCTCCTTGCATAGAACCAGCATCCCTGGTGTTTCAGCCATGAGATGACAGTTTCAGTGCAGAAGGTTCATAAGATTGACTGACAGTGCAGTAGAGAAAAGCCCTTGAAGATGGCACAGCCAGCTATTAGAGGATTGGTGTTGCAGCATAACTTGGATAAATGGAGTTGAAGAACAACAACAAAAAAACGAAAAAAATCACTTTGTCAGCTCATCATTGCCAGTCTGACCTGCTGCAAGTAGCATGATAACAAAACTGTGAACGCTTGCTTCCTGTAAGCAGCTCAGACATTTCAGCTGCTCTGGCTGCTAATAAGAAAAGTGTTTCTCTCCATAAATACTTCCATTTTGTATGATTTGTGGCAATACTTGGGAAAGTGGTGCACCTAAGATATACAGAGACAAAAATAATGTCCAGGTTATGAAGTAAAAATCCAACTGAAAAAAACTAAAAAATTTGAGAGTTTTGGCTGCAAAGCAAGAAAGAAACACTTCATGCTTTATGCTTCTGTATTTCAAGTAAGAGACAGGACTGGCTAGTGTATGCAACTATAAAAACACTGAGAACTGATTCTTCCAAAGTGCCATGTTCTTCCCGAAAAGTCTGAGATCTAAAGCCAAAGCAATCAAAGAAATCTTGGACCTTCAGGAGGTGCTCAGTACCTAGAATGGTTATGGTTGGTGGTGTCAAAAGATAAAGCAGGGGTAGTTACATGCAAAATATCTTAAATTTGTTGGATGTGGTATATTAGAGCACAAATAACTCAGCTGAAATCTAAAATCTGTTAATATTCTGGCAATTTTCACCTGCAATAATTCCTGTCAAAACCTGTAAAACCTTTTGGTAATTAAAACCAAACAAAAAAACGGAATTCCACTCAGGCTTTCTGCTTACATGATAACTGTACTGTATTTTTTTTTTCTGTTAAGGAAGAGCATCTCAAAGCATTTTAAGCACCTTTAGTTTCTTGTGTTCTGACTATTTACTAATTGAGATACAAACTCAAGGTGCTTTGGGTACACATGGAACCCTTTAAATTAGGCCATCAGAATACTATGGCTTTGAAGTGAGATAATGGGTTTATTAAATGGATTCTTTGTCATATTCTGCAGGAAACTTGTGGTTGGCAGATGCTGCTCTATCTTCAAGGCAGTGATATAGTAAGAGACAATATAAAGACTCTACCTTACAATATGTGCAACATTATCCTTCGTGCAGTTTAACTGTTCGGGCTTGTGATAAAAAAAATCTTAATGTTGGTATTGTTTTAATGGTCAAACTCCACTGTGTTATAAACTATCTTGGAAACATGAAATATGAATAATGGATTGTAACTGAGATCAAATTATGCCACAGTAGTGTGTTTATGTAAGGGCTAGCAAGAATGAATTTTGTCTGAATTTCCTGCTTCTTGTCACTATGTCAAGGAATATGCAGAATTAATATTCACTAATATTATAATCTGATTTGATTTGGTGAGAATACTGTCACTGGAGAAAGGAATAAGTTGCTTAAAACACTTTAATGTTACCCTGCTGATGTCTCTAAAAGAAAGATCTTCAAAACATTCCTTCTTTGGGCTGCAGTACACTTGGGCACCTGAAGTGAAGCAGAGATATAAATAGATGATGGATTTTTAATGAAAAAATTTGATATCTTGGTCTTCTGTTGTCCCAGTGAATTTCAAAGGAAGATATCCGAGTTCCAGTTCGTATCCAAAGCACTTTATTATTATGAGGAAGAAAAGTATATCTGCTCATGTTGACTACATGATGAATGCGTGAATTTGTTTTCAACTACCTTACTGTCTTCTGGTAACAGTCTGGGTTCCACCTGTGTGCTATACTACTTGTGAATATCATTTCTCAAAGTCCATCTCTTTCCAGGTCAATCACTAAAGAATTGTATCTCTGTTGGATATTTATGGAAAACAGGCTTCCGGTTGTATTGTTCTGAAAGAAAACAATACAGCTGAAAACTTTGAATGGAAGTTACATGATCTGATCCTCTTAATGTCATAGATATATCTTATACTACACAGACACCAGACACTCTGGCATGATTCAGAAAGTTGTAGAATTCCCAGAAAATGGAATCTGTATTGAAGAAGTTTCTGAAAATTTATAGAAAGCATTAGCAATGTTGTTTCTCTTTATCCTTTCTGATCAGATCTGTCTGGACAATTCCTTATGTTTCCATCTCCATGCATATAAAACAACATATTGATAGACAATTTGGCTAATATTTTGAAGTGCTAAATTGTCTTTAACACTTGCAGAGTCTTTCTACATTACATTGACTAAGTAAATTACACAAAAAAAGCTTCCTTACAATCACAAAATTATTTGATGCATTGTAGTACAACAAGATAGTTTGAATGATCACTTCTTTAAAAAAATATATGATAGTTCAGCTTATTGAAGTTCAGTGGAAGTACCTCTTTCACACTGTAGTTGTGTAACTACTACTTTCTAAACACAAGGGCAGAGTGGAATCACTAGTATTCACTAAGTTCATGTCTCCTTAAATATGGGGGTTGGTCTAAATGTCTGTCTTTCAGAATATTCAAAACAAAATACAGTAAAATATCAGTATTAGGGTGACATCATCCAGTCAATAATGTGCACAACACAAAGATAAAGTTGCCATAGAGCTGCAGGGGTTTTTTATTTTTTTTTATATGAAATAAAATTCTATATCTGAAGCAGAAGAAAGGAGATAATTTTTTGGAATGACTATCTTTAAAAATTTGTTCCCTCCTTGCTCAGATTTTGTAACAACCTAGTGGGTATTACTTTAGAAAAAAACCCCTGCGTGTTATTATTCTATTCCCCACCACAGGCTTTCATTTAGGACTCACATGATGATTATGTGTTTACATTCAGAGTAGGGGATGAGCACTCCATGGTATGTGCTATTACTCTTCTGTGGGTAGAGTCAGAAGGCAGTAGGAAACAAGCTACTCCAGGAGAGAAGACAGGCCAGTAGCTGAGGGACAGCAGGGCACCTTCAAAGAAAAAGGACATAGTCCCAGGGTACTCAAGGGAAAAGAGCAGTTCCAGTGCTTGGATTCAGCTGACAGTTTAGGTCACCAGGCTAGTTTATGGCCACCAGGATAGCTCATAGCCACAAGGCAGCTCCAAGATCAAGCTGGAAAGTCAAGTTCACAAGTCAGGAACAGCAAGACATACAGGTGAGCACACCTCTGTAAAGCTGTAATACAGCCCTGGCAAAGATAAGGCTAAACATCTTGCCTTAAAAGCATCTCTAATGCAGAGGAGCAGGATGCTAAAGAGGCTTCTCACAGCTTTTTCTCTCCAAGCTGTTGTCCCAGCACTCTGACCCTCAGTCCCACAACTGCACCAGATGAGAGCTGGCCTTGAGCACAGGCAGCCAAACCCCGGAGGGGAAGCAGGAGAAAACTCAGGACTCTGACACATAATTAGCAATGTTAATTTTTGCAATTGCATGCTGTACCTGGTGTGAATAGTTACTACTGGCTTTCCTAAATTGAATAAATTAATAATGTGTAGAATTAATTTTATCTGCAACATGCAGATGAAGTTGGCCACTAAAAAAATATTCTAAACTCAACAGTAACTTGACCTCAATGAATAAGGCCAGGATTGCATCCACAGAATTCAAATGAGTTTCCTAAGATCTCAAGTGGGTCTTAAAGTCCTTCTTTTTTGTATGGAAAGAGTTCTCATAACAGTTAATAGGCTTACATTACCTTTATTTCTATTGTGTTTTAAGAACTCAGTCTAGATTTGTAGCAAAAACAAGGATAAAAATTAAAATCTCTTTACCTGAGGCTTCCAATTTAATTTTAAAACTTTACTTGTTTCTAAAACGCATCTTTTATAACACAACATATTTTTCACTTTCCTTTACTTGGTTGGACTGCAACCTCAGAATGTAGCATATGCAGATTGAGCATTTGTGATGGTTTTGGCGGGGATAGTTAAATTTTCTCACAGTAGATGGTATGGACAATGCCTTTGTGCTGGAAACATCACTGATAACAGAGGGATGTTTTCTCTGTTACTGAGCAGCACTTACCCAGACTCAAGGCCTTTTCTGCTTCTCAGCTCACCCCACCAGTGATGCGGCTGGGGGTACACAAGAAGTTAGGAGAGCACAAAGCTGGGACAGCTGACCCCAGCTGACCAAAGGGAAGAAGAAGGAAGGTGGAGGACATTTGTAGTGATGGCATTTGCCTTCCCAAGCCACCATTACACATGGTAGAGACCTGCTTTCCCAGAGATGGATGAACATCTGCACATCCATGAGAAGTAGTGAATGAATTCCTTGTTCTGCTTTGCTTGTGTGTGTGGCTTTTGCTTGCCCTTTTAAACCATCTTTACCTCAATCCACAAGTTTTTTTACACTTCTGTATGGCAATTGATTCACAATATCTAGAATGGAGAAAGCTCGGCCAGAAACAGACTTGTGAAGAGAATCAACAAGCCAGTGATAATGCTTTAACAACTGATGTTTTTAATGTTGTTCGAATGTACATAATGTCTGGTAAAATGTCTTTTTGCAATGTCACTGCTTCCTCTTCCCAGAATAACCTGTGATCTCAGGGGTCTGGAGGAAGATTGCGACATGTCTGTTACCTGAAACCCCCTCCTATTGAATGTAAATCCCCTTACACTCACTGGCCTAGAGCCAAACCCTCTTCTTGTTTTCTGTTGGTTGATTTGAATCCCTCCAAAGTCTACATAGACCCCTGATTAGCAATAAACTCTCTGGTCTTCTCCCTCTCCAGGTGGTCTCTGTGTGTCCTTCTCAAGTGCTCTCAGGGACCACATGACCAGGGAAGGCAGGGAGCACATTTTCTCCTGGGTTATGGACTAAACTGCAGGACCAGGAGATCCATTCATACCGTTCCAGACTACATCCCTACAACACACAGCACTAACAAGGCAGAAAGAACCCCCAAAGGAGCAGATGGTGCCCCTTCTGTGAGGACTGGACTACAAGTCACCTTTCAGGATCAGAAAATGGATCGGAGTTTCTGATTTCAGCAATGGTACTGGAGCCTCAGCTTTAAACACGTGTTTCTGCTCAGTGCAACGTCACTGTATCAGGGAAAGCAGCAAGAAGACATGGATCAACTAACCTCACAGGTCAGAGGTAGGAGCAGGCTTCAGCATTTATCTTTTACACCGAAAATAAAAGAAGTGGGTGCTTACTTCTCTAGGAGAGAAAAGCAAAATTACAAAAGCTTAAAAAACATCTTGGTTTCCAATGGGAAATCACCTGATAAAAATGCTTTGAAATGTCTATCCAAGTTTATTACTAAAAGTAACCATAAATTTCCCTTTTGCCTCATGACTAAGGATTGCGATTTGCTGGGTAGAAGAAAATCTGGCAAGTGGCAAATTCTAATGACAAAGCTGCTGTACATGCTTCAATGGCATGGACTCACATCTTAGCAATCTTAGATTTACAGGAAAAAAGCAGCAAATCGGGGCACTTCTGGTTCTCTTTCCTGTCCCACAGGGGGAGAGTGAGTGAACAGCTGTATAGGGCTTAGTTGCTGGCTAACGTTAAACCACAACAGCATAAACCCACAGATTTCACAGTTTCTGCAGTCTTGACTAAAATGGTAAGTCTTATACATTCCTATGCTTTTCTACAATCCAACATTTTTTATGGTAATAATAAAGCAATATAATATGTTAACATCCTTTTATAACATTCAACTAATTATAAACCCTTGTATTTTCTTCATTTCATATTAATTGAATTTTATAAATTCTTCCAAAGTTATTTTTTACCATTCTGTTTTGAAATACGGATTTGCTTTAGTTATAGATATATGGAACCAGTTTTGAAATCTCTAGAAGTAATAGATGATGGACTGCTTTGGTCCCAAGTAAAAACAGGTACGATGCAGAGTTTTAGATTTTACAAAAATCACATTTTGGGCTTCATTTGCTGTTTGCCTTTTTGCCTTGTTTTATATTCACATAAATATACATCTGTGTTCATATAATTCCACACATGTAAAATACTGATACTTTTGCACAGGATTGAGAACTGCCTTGAATTCCATCAGTTAAGAAAAGTCAAAGTATATAACAAAATGAAGATCAAGAACCTTCTTTTAACCCAGCTAAAACTCCAATTTCATGGGACTAAATCTAAATAAACTTTTGCTTAAGTAACCTTCATTGAGTCTTTCCTTTTAGTTTAGGTAAGACCAAGCATATTTTTTTCGAAAGCTTCAGAGTTTTTGGCAATGTTTTCCTATTTTTTTTTCCTGAAAGTTTTACTCTTGATTTCTTTTCATTATTAGTAATTTATTCTCAGAATTGCTCTAGAATTTGCCTCTTGTGAATTTCCATTTCTTTCATAGAATTATAGAATGGTTTGGGTTGGCAGGGACAGCTTTCTTTAGACCAGGTTTCTCAAAGCTCCACCCAATCTTACTTTGAATACTTCCAGTGTCCACAAGTTCTCTGGACAACCTGTTCAAGAGCCTCACCACCCTCACATTAAAGAATTGCTTCCTTGTGTTTAATTAAAGAGTTCTTTCAAATTAAAATCTGATATAAATCTGCTCTCTTTTTGTTGTTGTTTTTGTTTATTCGTTTGGGTTTTTTTGTTTTGTGTTTTTTTTCTTGATTACTTGTTTGTTTCTTACCATTGTCCCTTGTCCTGTCACTCGTCCCATCAACCTCAGTCAAAACTCTCCATCTTTCTTATAAACCGCCTTTAGGTACTGGAAGGTGCTATACGGTCTCCCCAGAGCCTTCTCTCCTCCAAGCCAAACAACTCCAACTCTCTCAGTCTTCCCTAGCAGGAAAAAATGTTCCAACTCTCATAATTTTTGAAGCCCTCCTGTGGATCTGCTGACAGGTCCATGTCTTCTTTTTTTTTTAGGAACTTGAGAACTGGATGCAGCATTCCAAGTAGGGTCTCACAAATGCTAGGTAGAGAGGGACAACCATCTCTGTGGACCTGCTGGACACATTTCTTTTGATGCAGTCTAGGATACAGTTGGTTTTCTGGTCTGCAAGTACACACTGTTGGCTCATATTCAGCTTTTCATCCACCAGCAACACCAAGCCCATCTCCAAAGCCCTGCTCTCAATCTCTTCATCCCCCAGACTATATTAATGTTGGGGTGCACACCCTGCATCTGGCNCTAGCAGGAAAAAATGTTCCAACTCTCATAATTTTTGAAGCCCTCCTGTGGATCTGCTGACAGGTCCATGTCTTCTTTTTTTTTTAGGAACTTGAGAGCTGGATGCAGCATTCCAAGTAGGGTCTCACAAATGCTAGGTAGAGAGGGACAACCATCTCTGTGGACCTGCTGGACACATTTCTTTTGATGCAGTCTAGGATACAGTTGGTTTTCTGGTCTGCAAGTACACACTGTTGGCTCATATTCAGCTTTTCATCCACCAGCAACACCAAGCCCATCTCCAAAGCCCTGCTCTCAATCTCTTCATCCCCCAGACTATATTAATGTTGGGGTGCACACCCTGCATCTGGCCCCAGGTGCAGGGCCTTACACTTGGACTTTTGAACTTCATGGGGTTCCCATGGGTCCTTCCTTCAAGCATATCAGGTGCATCACTCAGCTTGGTGTCACATGCAAATGTTGAGGTTGTACTCAATTCTACTGCTTATATAACTGATGAAGGCAAACAGTATTTGTCCCTCTACCAACCCTCGAGGGACTCGGTTCAGGAAGGACTTTTATTCTGAATGGTGAATGCTCAAAGAAAAATGTTGACAAGATGTTTCATATGATTCTCACATTTTGTAGGTGGACTCGGCTTCTTATTACCGTAAACTGCTGCACATGCTGTCAAGGTTTGTGAACTCAGTCCAAATAATTATTTAATTAACCAGAGACAGTGATTTACTTTAACTACTCCTTACCTTTATGGGTATCCATACTCACAGCTGGCCAGAAATTGACACTGCTCTCAAAGACTTTCTTTTTTTTTTTTTTTTTAAATTTATAAATGGCATATAATTTTGTGTTGTCTGGGACATAAAACACTTCCATGTTTTCTTCAGGTCTATTGTTCTGTTAATATTTTTCCTATAAATAAATAAGGCAAAATGTGATTTAGAAATGGGGTACTTTAAGATCATGAAAATGAAAACATAGAGATAAGCAAATCTGTAAAAGACTTCTCAGAAATCACCGAGAAACAACAGAAACAACTGAATTTGCTGGCACACAGCTCAAGCAGGGTAAGGATAAGAAGAGAATAAAATTAATATTAAACTAGCTGTTTATCTGGGCATATATTGTAACATTATGGATTTAAATTGAATGTTGAAAATGAAATTTGTTGTACTATCTACTTGCTGACTTCTTTGGGTCACGTGATAGTAATTCAGCAGCTTTCCGTGGTGCTCACCTCCAACCTCCTCGCCAAATTAAAATGGAAAGAATTGGATCCTATTATCATTAATGGAGTGGAGAACGTTATAAAGGGAAAATGATAAAAGAGGGCCTACTGTCTATACTGCAAATTAGAATCACCTCACAACCAGGTCAGGACACAGCAGCACTTTAATCAAATTCTATACAGTTCATGTTTGCAGTATTGACAAATCCTAATTGTAATGAAATACTCTTTGTTCCCTGGTGTTGAATGTTTCTGTTATAATGACTATGGTGATTTGAGCCAACTGAGCACATAATTCACTTTCTTGGTAAAGACTAAAAAGTTAAAAGTGAAAGCAATAGAAGAGAGGTGGAAAAGAGGGTAAGTATAGGAGGGTTACAAACAAAGATGTTAAAACTCCTTTAAAATTTTCCGTCTAGCAGAGCCTGTAATTTTAGCATCAGATTGTTATCCAAAGGCACTTTTGAAACTGCAGTGAAAACTAGAAGTGGTACATTGCTGATCACATTACTACCTCTTGAAAATCATTAACATTCATTAATATTAATATATAATTAATAGACACTTGTTTTTAGTTATGTAGTCAGTGCAGGCTTACTTGGATCACTGCAAAAATGTGTATCTTGTCTACTGTGTCTTGAACACTAACATATACTATGGTTATTTGAAATGGGGAGATTATCTCAGTAGTCACTTAGTTGTCAGTATGATGCTCCAGCAGAAATGCTGGAAAAGTTATTCAATAAGATCATTCAGCGTATTTTTTAAAACTCGTTATATGATTTATATATATATATATATATATTTTCATGTTGTTGGGCATAAAAGAGTAAAATATTACTTGAACTTTCATAAAAATTCTTTACTATGCACACAAGTATAATCTTTTAATTTATGTTTGAATTTCAAGAGGAATTTCTTTCTCAGTTTCATGTACTTTCTCAAGAACTCTCTCTCTTAGATATTTGCTGCTTTACAAATTGTTACCAGAATCATACAAAGCAGTAAAAGGAAACAATTTTAAAAGATTGCAGTGTAATTTTCTACATGCTCAGAGTTCTAGTAGCAACCAAAAAAAAAAAAAAGAAAAGAAAAATATTCCATATATAATTGCAGGTTATAGGTTAATGGGAAAGGTATAGGATGAACTACCTGGAAATGCGAGGTTGTAGTCTAACCTGTTATTGATTTACTAAGGGCTTTGAAAAATTAATTTTTTCACATCATGCCATCATCTTATCTAGGACAAGAATATACTATTTGGCCTATTACCTCCCAGTTGCCCGCCTAAAATAATATTTAATATATTACTGGTCAATCAACATCAAGTGCAATCATGAAATACCTTACAATCTGATTGGATCTTTGTGGTGTCAGTAACTATCTGCATATTTCAGAACATAGTGCCAAGTCTCTCAACCAAATGGAGCAGGAATAAAGTGGAAACCTAATGTTTTAAAACTGACATAACTACTCTCCTACCTTTAAATTAAAAATATTCCTAAGATGTTTGAAATATATTATTAAGACAATTTGAATATTTTTCGATTATGTAATTCAGCATATGGCACTTACTAAGCAGGAGAAGTTAGAATACAGTCATATTTAGCTGTTCATAGATGAGACACTACAATTTTCCATCAGTGAGTAGTGTGCAAGATCAGCACTTACAATAAACAACAGCCAAAACTTTATGGTTGCATGAAAATATCATTATGTGTTTCCTGGGCCTGTGAAATACTGGAACTAGATGAGAAAATTGTAGCACTTACAACATTTTTTCTCATCTAGACCTTTGTTATAAACAAAACTTAATGTGAACAGTTAAAACTTTACAATTTTGTTTTTGTTTTTGGGGTTTTTTTAATGCCGAAAACTTCCCTGCTAAAGGTGAGTTGCATATGTCTGTGAGGAAGCCAATTATTTGTGAAAATGTCCTTCATCATTCAAAAAGTCACTATTCAATATTTTAATACTTTTGTTCCATATTCAAACATGGTGCATTTATATAAATTCAGATGAAAAGCTTAAAAAAAAAGTGTTTTGATGTTTGTGCTTTTCTTTCCATTTTTTCCTTTTTTAATTCTTTTTTTTTCCTATTTCTAATTCCCATTTGTAAGAAAGCAGGCCGAGGAAGAAATCTAGAAAACAATGGAAAGCTAAAAACTGAAAAAGAACTCTTCCTTTGTGCTCACTTGTAAAGAAAAAAATCCCAAAGCAAACAGAAAGGGCACGAGGAGGCAACCTTAATCACTGAACTGTGAATTACCTGACACTACCGATTATTTCTTCTGACGTTCCACCTCAGCAAATGATTTTAAAACAATAAAAAAAGAAAAAATGAAAGGAAGTGTTTACTCTATGGCAATGAAAAAGGATCACAAAAGAATTTCTTGCTTCTAAAATTGAGCATGTTTTATCCCAAGAAATGTAACATTCATGCCCCCTTCTTTGCTTCAGTAGAACTTTTCTCTCAAGATCTTTTTGCAGTTTCTTCCTGCCTGTCTTCTTGCCACAGTTCTAAAGTGTGAAGGTACATTTTTAAGAAATAATAACAAAGACTGAAGAAAAAAGATTAATTAAAAAAATAAGTTCTCAGAAAAAAATTCAACTGTGTACTCTGACTTTTATATGCAAAGAGATGTCAAAGTAGTTGCATTATCATTGTTTAGGACTGAGATCTTCTGAGACAAAATTCATCCTACAATAAAATCAATATTAAAAATAAAAATGAAACATAAGTACTGTAAGTAATTGATTATGAATTTCAATAAGACAATCACAAATACAAGTAATTATAAATGTTGACACAGGAGACACTGAAGACAAAAAATTCAGGTGCTGACGAATAAGATGGCTGAAGGAGGAAACAAAAACCCAACAAAATTACATAAGGATTAAAAAAGAAAAATGAATTTCCCAAGGTTAAAGAAATAGGAATATGCCCTGTAGAAGAATAAGAACAAGCCTGAAGTTTTGAAACATGGGAAAGCAGAGATGGGAAAAAAAAAAGACCAACGACCAACAGACCAAAAGCACTTGATTTACAGCTATTAGAGCTTTCCTTTATACTTTAAACATAAAATATCACTGAAATTAAAAAAAAACTCCCCATAATAGGATGTGAACAGTGACCATGGCTTTCACTGCCATTAGGAGTGTGAACGAGTTTTCTCAGAAAGTTCATAAAAACACTCTTTGGACTGCATATGTACTAACAGAAAGATATTAAACTAAGGAACATTGATTTATGACATTCATCTCACAGTTCACATAGTCAGGTATAAAGTCATGATAGAAACAGCCACATAAATTTTCCTTTGAAGATAGCTTATAATCTGTGTACCTTCTGGTAATACTTCATCTAAATTTAGAGAGATGCTATATAGTTCTATGAAATTTAATGGATTTACACCTGCGCAGCTGAATAAAAAGTAAACATTCTGATTTCCTTCTCTTAATAATTTTTACATATAAAAAAGTTTCAGATTATGGTGATAACAACTCGCTTTGTGTATTATTCCTCCTCCTCTCATACTGTCTCTAGAGGAGCAAGATACTCATTCATGAAATCTTGTGGGTGCACAGTGAAGAAAAGATGCTGTCAAGTAGTCATAGAAAGAAGTATGTTGTCGTGTAGTTCAGGAAGGTCCACTCTTAGCATAGCAACAGTGGCTTGCATTCCCCAGGGATTTTCTGTATGTACATACAGGGAGAAGTTTGCATCTTTCTGCCTTGTTCTTACTGTATGATTACAATCTTAACCCTTGGCCCTGTGAAGGCATCAGAGTAAAAAGAACTACAAGAGCAGTTACTCCTCAGCTCCTCAGAGAATATATGGCAAAAGAAGATGGATTTTGTGTGGCAGTCAACAGATGGAACACTTTATTACAATCTGGATTTAAGAGTGAGATGAACCCTTCTGTACTGTTTTTTCTCTTTAACGTGAACAAACTTGGAAAAACATGAATGAGTAATACTGAGTGACAACTATTCACAAAGGAGATTGAGAGCAAGCTGATGTTATATTCTCTCTTTGGGTCATTGCCCTCAAATTCTCTTGTGATCTGTAAAACAACATTTGTGCTGTGAACTTGCACATTGCAACCCATGGCATGATTTTATGTTTTAATAATGAATTGTTCTGAACTAAAAGCAAGGCAAGTTTCAGAGTCACAGAGGAGTTACACAAGTGTATGAATTCTGAAAGCTCAAAAGCAAGAATGATTTTTAATTCAACATTATTATATTGAAAATTCTTTACCTTATTTTTAGTTGATGTTTTTACTGGATATGTGGAACAAGTAGGATGATTTCTGGATGCAGGTGTTAGCCCTGCTGTATTATGCCTTGCTTGCCACTGCCTGTCTAACAGGAAGATCTTTAGGTGAAGATAAGCCTGGTGAAAAGCTAGGTCTCTGTTCTCTTTTTATCTTCTACTGTATATGTCTTATGTATGTCTTCTCTACGGCTTCCATATGTATATTTACATAGTGGTTAAGCAGAATCCAATTCTAAATCTCTACTTTATGTTAGCACTTAGTATTGCTAAGATCTGTTACAGGGACCCTCACATTTCCCCACTAATTGGAAACGGTCTGTTTATGATTCATGCAGCTGTATTTTACATTGCTGTTTAAATAGCACCCTGTGTGGGCGGAAGTGAGAGAAAAGTTACATAAAAGAAGGCAAGAATGGAATTCTGTCTGAAATTTGTTTTAGCTGCCCTAAGTGGCCAGCCTTCCACAGCAGGCTGGGTGGTGACTAACTCAGAGCTACTTGTTCAAACAATTTCTGTTGTGTTGGAACTGGGAATTGGTCATTCTCTTCTCTGAGAAGCATCACAAATTTGCTCTGTCTTCACTTTGAGATACTTCAAAAGGTTTCAGAATAACTATTTTTTCTCTCCTACTTTGTTTCTCTGTCCTGCCTCCTCTGTATTTGTTTCCTTCTCCTAACTTCCAGATCAGACAATCTTTCAATAGCATGGATCCCATTTGAAATAAGTGAACATATTTCAGCTGTAGTTCCAGCACAGAACAAAATATATGGTTGCTGACTTGTCACTGAATCAGTCACAAAAAGTAGAAGTCTGATGATGCAATTAAAAGTCTGCTGCAAATGCTGTTAAGAGTCCACACACTACTAGAAGCTCAGTGAAGCACTTTCTGTTGCACCTCTTGCAGGAATTTCTAACATTTTGTTATTACATGACTTCTTCAGACAGGGGGAAGTGAATGAATAGGTGGAAATCAAGGGTCTTCTCTGTTATCATGCTGTCTCCTCATCATCAAATATAACACAACTGGAGCAATATACACCTTCCTTCTGCCTGAAACCTAATCTTGGTATAGGCTTAAATATTTGCCCAATGCTTTGTGCTTTGGGTGGTTTATTGATGGTAAAAATTGAGCTAAGAATATAAACTTGACTACCATAAAAATGTACTCTGGATAAAAATGAAGACTTTTGCAAGCTGCTTGCCAAACAACATCAGGAGCAAAATCTCCAATATGATGTCACAGATATTGTGCAAACAAGATGGGAGATATTTTGATTCCCTTCTTATTTATTTATTTCTTTTTTTAATTGTCAAAGAAGATGCTTTTGAAAATTGAAAGCTGAGTTACACTTGGATGTAACAGCTTGAATACCTCTGTAAATTTAATATACTTGAAAAGCTAATTTTTTCGGCTTCAGCAATAAATTAAAAATGTCCTCAAATGGTAGCAGCAATAACTCTCCAGCACACATCACCTGAATCTTTTATTAGATTGCCTCCAGGCTTTGAGAACATCATGATTTTGTTGAGCTTTTACTACAGGAACAGGTGCAGAAATGCTTTTGAATTGTTGTTTTTGTTTCGTTCCTTCCATAACGTTGTAGTGCTGCTGTAGCAAGTTTGTGTGAACTTCTGGTGGGCCTAGTTTGCATTATTGCCCCAAAACCCCTGCAAGTTGTTGTTCAGAGTTTGCAAACAGCTTTCCTCGCTGAAGTTGCATTATGATCTAAAGCCTTTCTGTACACATAGGGAAAAGCATTGGTACCAGCATGGTAGAAATGTGCCATGGGAATTGTGGGCATTTTTCTGTGCTTCCCTACCCAAATATGCACAAAAGGCTGACAATCAGAAGCCATCAGTGAGCCTTACCCACCAGAGATGCAAGATGGGGTTTTTTTGTCTCTGTTGATTTTTTTTTCCCTACAGACTTTTCTGGACTCCACTCCTGTAACACAGCCCAGGTTAGCACATACTCATGAACCTTAACTTGCTGTGTCTAAACTTGGGTGATTTTTGTTACTTTGTTGAAAAGAGGTGTACATTTGCTACTACAGAGCTTCAGAGACTTCCTCCCCTTTCCTCCACACTCAAAATAAATGTGCCTAAAATGCTACATTTAAGTCTTTCTTACTGTTGTGGAAGTTTATTGAAATAATAAAGTTGCACTTCTATTTTTCTATTAGACATACAGTTGCCTTCCACAAGAAGGCAGAGGCCAAGGCTGTGAAAAGTCTTTGGACTGATGAATGACACCAGGAGAATCATGGTGTCAGTCTTCCAGGCTGAGATAATATGCTTCTAGAATAAAAGGAATGCTATCAGAACAATGTATCTTTGTCAGATAAATAAATAATAAGTCTCCCAGTGTTCTCTATACTTCCTCTAATGGACGGCAGTCTATCACCATGAAGTTCAGAGGAATATATATGTAGTTAAATAGCTGGTGTCTGGACAGTGCTGATTTGCTGAATTATCTTGTAATCTTTCTTATCAAAGCAAACAGGTTTTAGAGTAAACAACCATAAGGTAAAATGACAAAAAAATACTGTCTTTTGGTGATATAACCATGTGTTAACTCAGTGCCCTTAATGAAAATGCCATAGAACTTCAAAGAAAATGTCTTTGACCAGGGAGTACACTGTAGGAGAACAAGATTATAGATTTATTTGTCCATAAATAGCACCATTCTGTAGATATTTATGAATTTGTGACTCACTATACACTGCATTATAGAAGTCCCACGCAATCTTCTTCTCAAGATGAATGAAGTTTGATTCTGTTTTGGTTTTAGCTCTTATTCTGCATTAGGTACAGCACTGGGAGACAGAAACAAAGCTTTGTGTAAATCCCAGGGAATCAAGGAGTGTTTTTCAGCTCAGCATCCAAGAAGTATAGCCACTAAACTCTCTAATGTTATTATTTATGGTGTTAACAGCATGTTCGTATCTTTAACAAATCCCAGCACATACCTGAATTTATTGTAAATACTGCAAGAAATAATGTGATATGTATGACTAGAGTTGTCACAAGAAAAATGTTCCACTTTTTTTTGAGTCTGATGGAAAAGTTTTTTATGCTCACTACTCCTATACGTTAATCCTACCATTTCTATGAAAAAATAGTAGTGTTGATGAGTTCTAACTATCAAGCACTAATGCCACCACTTTAGTATGGACTGTGTTGAAAATGAATTATAATACAGGTCCATAGATGTTTTAAAACACAATGCAGGGCTGAGATTGTTTAACTAGAAAGAGACAAGACTTTGTGTATTCTAGAACATTTTGTCTTTCCTTAAAAAAGTTCACTACTTACAAAATGAAAGATCCTTTGGCTGAGTGCAATTAATTTTTCAAGATTTTTTTTTTTATAAAATAAATTGGTTGACAATGTTAGTTTCTTTTCTTCACCAAACTAAGGTATCTGATTATTGCAATTTCACTTTTCGCATTAGCATAAAAAAGCCTCTTCAGCTGATCCACTGCAGCTTCTCTGGGAGGTATTAGAATTCCTAGTACTTCTCAGACCATGTCATGATCAAGAGTAACTTTTTTTACATCTCCCTAAGAGTTATAGACTGGTTATATATTCAGAATCATTATTTCATCCCATACAAAGTACAGCTGAGTTGCAGTCATTTTATTTGAAACTGAATTCTCTATCAGATTCTTGAAATTTACGTGTCACAGCAAATATCATGTGTTTTTATTGATATAATGTGAGCGTTTTTTTGGCAGGACTTAAGACTGTTATTTTTCCCAAGCTGAGCCTCAAATCTTTTTGTGAAAGTTAGCTTCTTTTAGATCTATAGGCAGCTGTCTAGTTTAATCTAAATTCTGTCATAGGGCTAAGGTGCCCTTTGAAATTTGAAGTTTCAAAAGGTAGCTTCAATTCTTCTTGTCTGTACTTTTTACAACATACTAAAAGATGTGTCTGTCCACACCAATGGAACAACTGAGATGATTTTATTTTAGGTAAGGTTATGATTTCACTCTCCTTCTGCATCTTTCTTTTTTTTCTCAACTTCTGTAACCCATGTAGTTTGTGGAAGTTTCCAGAACAGAAACTAAGGCATTTTATTTATTTGTTCTGTGCAACACCTGGTGTTTTTTCTAACTCCTCCTCATCCTTTCAGGAGGCAGATCAGCTATGTCAATGTAACTCAGCACCAGGAATGTGTTATTATCAGACAAGCAGGTTTATGCCATGTGTATCCAATTCTATTAGCTCCTCCATGGAGGTTGTGCTGATTCTCTGACAGTCAAATTTAAACATGCAACTTATTATTTTTAATAAGAAATATTTCCAAGGAAACCAATTTTGCAATTCTAGATATTGAAGATAGCATTGTGTTGAACACTTGTGACAATACATAGACTTACACAACATAACCCAAATGTCAGACCTTGCAGGATTGTGGTGGAAGAAGCAGTGTGGACACTTGTGTTGGGGTTCATGTCGATTTTCCTACTTCCTACTGAAGATTGTCTCTGACAATAGCAATTTCTAAGGATCCCTTGTAAAAGCTGACACATAAGTAGTTCCTATATTCCATAAGACTCTTTGCAGACTTCAGGGGCTTATGAGTGGCTTCTACAATTAAGTCCAAATCCATCAAAGTCTATCTGTCATGGCTAGGCTTCGTGAATGAAGATTTGGGAAGGGTTCTCCCCACATGGGTGTGTCCTTCAAGCCTGCATAGTGGATTTTTTAGGTGAGTCACAGCATGTGCAGAACTGGCACTACCCTTTACTCCTAAGATTCATCTGCCATGGCCGAGTTAGATTGGATGGTGACAGTGAAGTCCTCAGGACTAGAACCTGCAGCCCCCGGTATTCGCAGGAGGTCTCCCATCAAAGTACTGACTGGGCCTGACCCTGCTGAGCTTCCGAGATCTGATGGGATTGGGTGTCAGGGTGGCATGGCCATAGTTAAAGTCCATCTGTGTATGCTGGGAGTTGACCTGATGAGTCTTTAATAAAGAAAGTCAAAACTATGGTAATAGCTGCACGTAATAGTATGGTAATGCCATGGCAATTATGAGGAAGAGGTACTTGGGTTTACTGCTGGTATACTGGAAATGTAATTTTCCAACATCAAAGAGGTGGTTTCAATACCTGCTGTTCATCACAAGCAGAACATTTCATCTTTCATATAGTTATGCTTTCAAACAAATACTTACATGAAACTATCTCCAGTAAGACAACAAAAACTTTCCAACTTAATTTCTAACAGTCTATTGGGAGACTGAATTTCCATTAGGTTTTCAGGTGGATCATTTATTCTTACTAATATTTAAAAGACCATGTTTGAATTTTAAGGAAATTTGATGTTTAAACCAGCTACCTCCGTTTTTTTCTTTTTTTGACAATGGATACTTCCTTTGATTTTTTGCTTGTCTGGTTGCTTTTGTATTATTTTCTACACTTGCATTTGCAACCTGAAAATCCTACTTGAATCCCTCTTTGACTCTAGGAGTTTCTGTGGTTGTCCCAAACTGGTGAATTTCTTATAAGTTTGGTATCTGAATTAGATTTTAGCATTGTTCTTCCTGTTGGGTGATATTGGCTGTCTTGGGAGGGGGATGGTAAAGAAAGGGAATGCAAAAGAATTTCCTGCCAAACAACCCATGTTATAGTTAAAATCTCCTGATAAATTCCCGTTTTTTCCTTTTTTTTCTTCCCCAAAAAAGTTAAAAAAATGGCAATTCATTACATTTAACAACAAAGGTCTGTTCTTTTCTGTTTCTTTATCAACTTCTATGAGATTGATTCTCCTAGAATCCTTCCCACTGAAGAATAAAACCTCTTATACACTCTTGTCCTTCTACAGAGAAGCCTGTTTAAATCAGACATCTAAGAATTATGCCTCTGGTCTGAGACTTTGTGTTTGTGCCTGGTTTTCTTGTGAACTCAAACCAACCATTACTGTGGATTCTTTGAAAGATCCTATATAGGCCTTTATTTTATCATCAATGCATCTAGTTATTTTGTGATTTCTATCAAAATCACATTATCAGTTTTTGCTTTCATTATGTTGTCTGATGCTCATGTATTTCTTAATAATTTATATTGACTAAATGATGATAATTTTGTCAACAGATTTCTGTGAGTATCAAGGAAACCTGCTTAGGTCTTACTGGCATTCAGTCTATGAAGGTGGATTGGTCTCCAAACTACCACGTCCACTATTCTCCTTCTTCCTCTCTATTTACAAAGTTAATATTTAACTTCCCAGAAGTCCTAGGCTCATGCACAGTTGGCCTTAGTACCTATGTCCCCTATTGCATTCCTCCATACTTCCACATAAATTTTGAGTTCTATTCAGATTAGAGCAATACTTTAAAACCTTTTTTTTAAATATCTTATGTAAGCTTTACTCATCCTGCAAAGGATTCACATTTTCTTCTGAGTTTCTTGTCTTACTTGGCAGAGCTTTTCAGCTGTGCATTATGGCTATGCTCAGCAGCTTCTCTCTCATTTAAAAGTACTGCTTCCATCAATAACTCAAGGCACTTTACCCCTCAGACCAAGATTAATGCAAATAAATACCTTTGTTTATGTCTTAAATGATAACAAATTGAAAAACTTATCAAAATCATAAGACCGCAATTATTCTAGCACCAAAACTCTTAAACCAGTGAAATTTCACTGTGCCTATGTTTTATGTTCATAATTGTAGGGCACAGGCTGTTCTCTCCTTGAAGTGACAAAGGTGAATTCCTTTAAACTGTGCTCATTTCAAGTTTCCTATCCATAGGCTTCTGAATGCTTTCAAAGAGAATGACTTCTGAAGGTAATAGAGGTTCCACAGGCTGAACAATAGCTCAAATCTGTTTTGACATGAGTGAAGGGATTATGGTCTCAGCATGCTTTTCCTTTTCATTCACCAGCTTGACCCTTCCCAGCTGCAAGCTTCTATTTGACCTTTGATGACTGGGCTCATTGGTCTGAGACAGACATCGCCTGCTCTGGATTAACATCTGCACAATCATAAATATAATGTGTAGGAAGGCATAAAATCCATGGGTTTTTTCAGCTCCCTCTTTTTTTTTTAATTTTTTTTCAGGCATTAATTCCTACTATCAGTCCTCAAATGAAGGAGGGTGCATTTATCCTTCCTGAAACAGTCTATACATTGCATTATCTAATTCACCAAACTGTCTCTAAAAGCTTGACCTTATATTTGTATAACAAATACCTTGACAGAAAGGGTCACAGGCTTTGGCTGGAGTAGGTAAGGGATTTTAATACTTGGTAGAAAGTCCTGAAAAGAAGATAGCAGGCATGAGCAGATCTTCTCTGGAAATGACTACAATAACTAAAATTTCTTGGTGCTATCTTATAATGTATCAGCTATGTCTGCACCTTATTAATGTCCCATTCTTACTAAGTTTCCACTAACATAAAATAACAAGACATTACATGCATCTAGACTATTCCCTCTACACAAAGGTACATGTACTAGCATATTTCATCTTAATATAGTCAAGCTTTCTGAGAAGTAGCAAAATCTTTGCTGAGTAGCAGACATGGTTACTAGAAATTACAGTTTTTTCTTTTACACAGCTCTTCACAATATCAGTCATTCTAGTTAGCTCAGGAAATACTGTACAAAATAAGGACAACTAAGCAAGCAAGACTGCAACCCAATAACCAGCAATGTTGCTTAAGAGACTTATGAGCACCTAGAGAGATGCAGCCTGAGCAGGAGCCTTCTAGATTCTCTGGTTCTGCTGTAAAGAATGACCACACAATCCACTTTAAAGATTCACTGAGCATTGGTTTTGTGGAGGCACAAAAGAAAGGCTAACCAGAGATTGTTCACCTCTGCTCCTGTATTGAAGCTTCTCATTTTTTGCTGTAAAACCACTTCTGTGGCATTCACAGTAAATAGATTAGTTGTGTAATTTCTTCTGTTATATCCTCTGTGTTATGTCTATCGGAAAAGTTGTTTCAGTCAGCACTGTTTCTTTTCATTTGTGCCATATGCAGCCACACATGCCTCATGGGAGAGCAGTAATGAGCAGCTAGTCCTTTTAAATAGAAGCCTGGCTGCCAAAAATGACCTCTTGAGTAAGAGACGTTTCCTTCACTGCGCCTTTCTGGGCATCCATTACCCTTCTGCTGTCTAAGCTCACATGCAGTTATTAGAGCTGCCTGGAAATTTTCGAATGGAAAATATGGTTGCACTTCTAGGTTTCATTTCAAAAAGGAATAAAATGCAAAACTTTGGCTTCTCCTGTGAAGTGGAAAATCCAGTGCTTGTCGGCTATGATTGCTAGACTGCCTCTCCAAATATCCCTAGAGGAGGTGTGAGTGGGTGATATATGTCTTATGCTTTTTATCATTTTTCCACACAAAGGGAATAGAAACTCTTTTCCCTCAAGAATTTTTGATCACCAGACTTGTATAGAACTATCAGTCTTCAAAAAACCCACTATATTTTCTCTTTGCTAAAGTCAACTGTTAATAGTGCATAAAAAGTATTTTTTAGGAAATAAGCAGTCTCACTGCTGCTGTAGAAGGAATTATCATAGAATCATAGAATGGTTTTGGGTAGAAAAGGAACTTAAAGATCACCTAGTTCCAGCCCCCCTGCCATCATCAGGGACACCTTCCACTAGATGAGGTTGCTCAAAGTCTCATCCAGCCTGGATTTGAATACTTCCAGGCATGGGGCACCTACAGCTTCTCTGGGCAACATGTTCTGGTGTCTCACCACCCTCATGGTAAAGACTTTCTTCCAAATATCCCATCTAAACATGCTCCTTTTCAGTTTAAAATCATTCCCCCTTGTGCTGTCACTACATGCCTTGTAAGAAGTTCCTCTTCAGCTTTCCTGTAGGTCTCTCTGGAACTTTCTCTTCTCCAGGCTGAACAATCACAATTTTCTCAGCCTTTCTCCATGGGAAAGTGCTCCAGGCCACTGATCATCTTGGTGGTCCCACACTGGACTTGCTTCAGCAGGTCCACTACCTTCTTATTCTGGGGGGTCCAGAGATTAACATAACCCTCCAGAGACGGACATTGCACTCCAGGTGGGGTTTTCTGAGAGTCGAGTAGAGGTGGAGAATCACCTCCCTCAACCTGCTGGCCGCACTGGCAATGCAGCTGAGGGTATGGTTGTGATATATCATTCTAATTTCCAAACAAGTTTATAATTTTATCTTTCAATGTAATTTTCCACTGGATCACAATGGTTTGTCATAATTGTAAATCAAAATTTAGTCTCCATTGACAATTAATTTGAGAGAATATTTGAGGAAATGTGTCTTGACTACTGTGCAGTGTGGTTACAGCCAAGGGAAGTAGGAAGAAGAAGGCATGTAGACTATATTTGCCACAGTAAATTAAGCATTTCAGAAGCAGTCTCTGTCACTGATGCCCCCACGAGATTTTGGATTCCTATTTCACAAAAGCAAGGCTAACATAAAGTCAGCCTTGATCAGATGAAAATTAGCTTACACAGGTCCTGTCACAGAACATATTCCACAGGCTTTAGTGACTGTTTGGAAGTCCAATTGCCTAGTACAACATGCCTGGCATGTTCTGCTATTATCTGCTGTTATCAAACCTCCTTCCTTTTTAAGCCTGCCCCTACCCTCCCTAGGTCTGCAGTCCCTGCTGAGGTTTTGGTACTCCAACACACAACCCACAGCTGCTGTCAGTGTGTCTCAGGACACTCCACCTCCTGAAGATCCCACTCCCTTTTGCTGCTCATTTTCAGAGTAGATGACTTTTTGTGTCTCTTTTACCCTTTGTAGAAACGAAACCCTTTTCTTTTGGTGCATAGCTCAGACATCTACTGCTATCTGGTGTCTTATCACATGTGAAATTATTATGGTTGCTGTGACACTGTTGTCAGGCAGTAGGAGAATGAGGACATTGAAGTGGCATAGTACCACCTACAGCAGCAAACAGGAATGGTCCTCAGAATGTGGACAACAAAGTGGATGTGTAGTCAATACACTCAAGGGCAGGGCTGTCACTTGGACCTGCACAGAGTGAAAGAAGGAGCTGGCAAGAACTGCTTGAAATGGAAGATAGACAAATGCAGAGGAACAGACATACTCTCTGCCTTGGTACAGTGTAATGATGAGTTGACAGCATCTCCATGGAAAAGGCTCTAGTTTTCCTGGTGGACAGAATGCAAGACATTAGTCAGTGGTGTGCTCTGATAGCTAAGAAGTCCAACAGCATCCTGTGTTGACTTACTGGGAAGTAATGTCTCTTGGAAATGATTACTTACCCTTTACTTAACTCTTACAAGACCATGTCCTAGGAACTGCTCCTAGTTTTGAACCTCCATAAGAAGAAAAAACATTGATAAACTTGTGTATGACTATTGGAAGGCCCTCAAGATGGTTGTGGGCAGGAGCCTGTGCCCTGTGAGGAGAGACTGAGGGATCTGGACTTGTATGGTTTGGAGAAGAGGCAGTTTTGAGGGGACCTTCCAGTAGGCTTCCAGCTTCTACAACGAAGTTGTTGAGAAGACAGAGCGAAGTTCTTCACTGAGTTGCACAGCTGGAAGACAAGAGACAATGGTCTTAAATTATGACAAGGTATGTTCCAAGTAGATATATGGAAAAAAATATTCAGTATAATCAAGAAGTGGAATAAGTTGCCGCAAGAGATCGTATAATTGACAGCTATGGAGGTTTCCAAAACCCATATGGAGAAAAACCTAAGAAATGTGATCTGAGTTGCATTTTGAACCTGTTTAGATCATGAGACAAGATGACTTCGCAGGATCTCTTTTATGGGGTGTTTTCATAGTCTATCTGTGGCAAGCGGACTTGATAACTGCATCTGCTGTGGGTAACAACATGAGACTATTTAAATGTGTGTCAGGCTGAATAAGCTGAACTAGAGAACATTTGTCCACAACTCATTGTGCTAAATAGAAATACAATTATTATTCCCCAAATGATCTTGTAAAAGGGGAATGCATCATCTGGAAGAATAACCAAGGAGTTATGGAGGGACACAGGAGTCAGGATCAGAAGAAGTATAAAAGAAGCATGACAAGCTGTAACACGTGAGAGGAGACCTTGGAGTAAACACAATAGTTAGAAGTCACCCCACTGGCATCACACATCATCTGTAGCCAGACAGAGCAGTCTGGTCAGACGCCATAAGCTGACTACTGCAAGCAGAAAGCCATGCCTTGCCAGATGCACGTGAGGTTGTGGGTGCTGCCTCAGCAGCTGCAGGGAGCATCACAGTGTCCCACAAGGTGAGAGAATCCCTCAGCTCCTGTAGGATGTTGATACAAGTAGGGGACCCTATGTGCCCAGACAGGGTGTGGAGTATTTGTAATACAGAAGTGCTGTTATCAGGAGGGGTGTGTTTGTAATATGGTGTGTATGATTGTGATTAGAACTCCTTGGGATTAGTTACAGAGACATATTTAGAATTTTCTATAGATCTATTAACATTTTGTTAGTGATCTGCTTTATCTGCTATAGTAGCAATATTCAACCTGCATGATTGCTAGTTAATTATATGTCATTAGCAAACTAATAAACTGTTTCAGACCTGCTCTTAGTTTAAAATATGCAAAATGAATAGTCTACCTCTGTAACACCTTCCAACATGAATGGTTCTATGATTTTATCCTGTGATAGCATTTTAATTGTCAAAGTGTGCTTGGGAATTTTGGTAAGGCAGTAGTTACCCCAGGCCAAATTCATGCCCCAAACCATTTCTGCATGTGCTTAAACTCACCAGTAAAAACGCATCTAGTTACTTGCTACATGCACCAGGCATTATGCCCTAATACTACCATCTCGATTTCAAGTTACTAGATTTTTCAGAGGTAGATCCTGTATACATTTAAGACAGCAGTACCCAGTTCAGGTGGGTTTTTTTGTGTGTGTGGGGTTTTTTTGTTTTTTTTTTTTTTTTTTTAGCATAAATCAGGTGCAAGAATAAAACAGGGGGAACAATCCAATCTCTTAAATATTTCTTTATATTTGACCTAGTTTGCTTAGACAGTGTAATTGTGCAATCTTCTATCTGTTTTGGAATAACTGAAGAGATAGAAGGAAATAAAGGCAGAATTGAAGCCTCACAGCATTATACCCTGTCCTAAAAATTTTTAGAAAGAAGCCTGCCATTATTCCTTAAGGACCCTTTCTACACTATTTGTCCTTTATATTTTTAAAACATAATCCAGACCTTAGTACAAAGTCAAATTGATATTATGCTCTCATCCCTTCATGAGCATGTGCGTATCTTTTGGTTGTAAAAGCAGATAGATGTATTCTTAAGCTGAAGATGCCCAGTCTTGCGTAAGGACTGCTGTGCTCACTTGTCTTTACATGGGAAAAAGAGAAGTGTTGTGTTAAAATCTTTTTTTCCAAAGCTCAAATTCCAGATCACACCACTGTTCAAACATGATTACACTTCTCATTTTTATATAGACTGCTAGAGGCTATATTTTAGACCTGTCAACAGAGCTAAGAATCGTAGCCAACACGGGAAAAGGTTTAAATTTCTGGCAGCACTGTATGTTGCTGGAGCCAAAAGAATAATAGAGAAATGAGAAGATTAGGTAATTGACTCTTTGGAAAATAGAGATGAAAGTTTGAGTGAGGATAAAGGCACAAAAGTAAAATGAAAGAAGCATTCAGGAAAGAAATTGCCCTGTTCATTATAAGGGGAACACATCTTTACACAAACAGGGTCTCCACAAGCCCTTAGAGCTAGTTTTTCTAGTTTTTTCTCTTGAAAATTCTTTCTCTTTTATTAGACCTTCTGTTGTCATACAGCACCATGTAAGTAAATGCTCAGTTACAGATAATCCCCATAGAAGACATATAAAGTCTCTAAGTGAACAAGGCAATGAAATGAGAAGATTGGCTGAGGCAGAAATGTGAGTATTATTCTAGGATCACTGTATATTTTGTTAGCTATAACAACAGTAAAGGAGATAACCTGACTAGATCTGGTACTTAAGAAAATATATGCACTGAAAGAAAACATCAGTCCTGCAACAGGGACCATGGGAACATATAGTAAATATGGAGAGCCAAACTATAAATCTGTACAGCATTCAATCCTGTATCTTTAACCCACTGAGATAGGCTGTGGACAGTATCATTGGAAAGTAAAAAAGGAAATGTACTGATAAACCAAAATAAAGCAGAAAGCAATAAGAAGAAAATTAGAGACAATTTTTTAATACTTGCTTCAGGATTCTGAGCAATGCTTTACAAGTTCAGTGCAATCAGGCTGTAATAAAAGACATGCCAGATATGCAGAAGAATTTGTTGCTGTATCATGGATCACAAGTATAAAACTCCAAATAGTTGCTACCTTGTCATTTTGCATCTGAAAAAGAGTATGGAACTCCAGAGCAAAGTATGTGAAAGATTCAAGAATTGCTTCCATCTGAAAATTGGTTTAATCTAACCTCTATTTTTACTGCCAAAAAGGAGTTCACTTTTCAGAGTTAATCCCTGAAATTTCCTCCTTTTTCTTCTGCCTATACTAAAATGTCTTTATGATTCTGAGTATAGACGCTTTTCGTTTCAGCAGACATTTCTCTAATAAGTTTCATGGGTATGGCTTGTATGTCCTTTGTGGGACACAGTTATCTGGTTATATTTCTAAGATTTATCCTTTAAAATGACAGGTTGCTTACCTATACTGATAGATCAGTGAAATTCTTTCCCTCTTTTTCCTATTAACTTGCCCATCAAAATTGAATGACTTTTCCTGGAACTAAAACCTTCAGGGAAACAGTTCTTGTGGTGAATGGACCATAAAATCTCATTCTGCTGCTGAGACTAAAAAAACATCTGAATTTTTCTTTTAATGTAATTTAAAAAAAAAAGGATCAGAAGAAATTTTTCAATAATACAGTTTCCATTTTAAGAATATAATTTTGCAAAGATGACTGCTGAGAGAGAAAAATCTAGACTATTTCCTTATACATTCAATTTATTAACATAGCATGCTGTCAGCACCTATTTCACTGCATCAGAATAACACATAGAGGTCTTGTAGAATATGTGGATATTACCAAAATGATTTGTTTTAAAGAAAAATAAATCAACAGAAGTGCTTTGTTGAACTCCTCCTACAATTGTAAAGTGGAGTCTCCAGACAGTAATTTAGAAGTTAATGTATGGAATTGTTTTCACTGTTACATTCTTGAAGGAGCAATTTTAATTAAGTATGACTGATTTAAATTTTATTGTTTGAATAGAACAGATGAGACAGCAGTACTGTTTGTGGCCGTGCTAAGATGTTACTCAGCCAAACATTTTTTATTATTACAGGAATCTGTTTATATATTAAAAAATCTAATCATGACAAAAGAAGTCTGTGTCTGGCTCTGCAAGACCGATTTATGTACCACTAAAAAGAGAGGAAAGGCCCTAGCTGCTTTATATGTGCAGGAACATCATTCATTTCAATCATCGCATTGTCACCATTAAAGACAAGTTTGTTATCCTTTCACTTTTATTGTTAAAATTACTGGCATCAGGGAAAAAATCGTTTTGTAGAGATTGTTATCTAGAATAAGTAACCACTCTAAAGTTCACCTTTAGACTCACATTTCTTTATGTTTTCTGCATGGATAATTCAGTATTTTTGTTATACATTATATCATAGCTTTTGGCATTGACAGCTTCAAAATATAGATTTAAAGAGAAGTTTGATAAGACTTTCACTTGACTTATTTACTTCTCTTTTCATTTCTCACTCACCTTTTACTACCATAAGAACAGAGAAATTACACTAAGTAACAGCAGGCTCTTGGAACAAATTTATGTAACAAGCATAAACATCAAAGCACGTGCCATATTTTTTTCTAATATTATGCATAAACTACTTTACTTTTAACTATAGGCAATGATACATTGACATTGCAAGGCAAAATTAACTCCTTTTGGTTTTGTTTGACACATTTAAAAGAACAAAAACATTTAAAAAATAATGGATTCATTGTCAGTATTACTAGGTAAGGAATGTAATATTTAATGAAGTTTGCTCTATATGGTCTGTTGTGTATAAAGATTTTATATAGAGCTGTATTTTTCTATATGTCTGCCTCCAAAACCAGCCAAATACTTTGTGTGGATGATTCAAATAATAAGGAATGAGTAATGTGGATAAAAAGCCTGAATACCACTATAAAAATGATCTATAAGCACCTATGTGGGTCTCCACAGTTGTAGAATTTCAGTCAGAATTCCTATTACAGTGAGCTCTTTAGGGAGCTGAAAGCGAAGGAATTATTTTTTCTTTATATCTGCCTCTTTCTTTCCTTGGCAAGCACTCTGACAGAAGACAGCTCCTTAAGGCAAATTAAGCAACAGCATCTGACAGTGTATGATTCACACAACCTGGGGTCCTTCAGTGGTTCTGAGAGGCGGCTTCTTTGGGAAGAACGATGCTTTTGTGTAGAGGGTGTATTGGCACATGGTCCGTATCACTCCTTAAGCCCATCATTGTTGACATACAATGTTAACGATACTATTAAAAATAGTAATCTTCCGCGTCTCATCTCTACAATAGCCTACTGTTAAATATTACTGATGGTCTTTTAAGAACCAAATGCATCAAACATACTGAAAGCATATGAAAAATAATCAAATTGTTGAAGAACTGAAAAAAAAATAAGTCTACATGTATAAAAGGAAATTAAGACCATGTTTCATAAAAAGGATTGGTCAATTACTGACAAATATTAAGAAAATAAATGGCTTTTATTGCTGGGATTTATAAAAGAGAGATTGTCATAAACAATGGGGCATATCAGACATAAATAAGGATATTTTAAGAAGAAATAAGGTTAGAGGTTTTTTTCATTGAATTTTATTGCCAGTGCCATTATAGCATATAGGATATTTTCTTCCTCATAAACTGTAGAATGTAACCTATTTTATATAATATTTTCTTCTAAAGAAGAAATTATATTTCCACAGCTGTAGCGTACCTGTAAAGCCAGAAACTGTTGGAGTAGCTTCAGAAATCTTTTTCTGATGACGCATTATAGAGTGCTTCCTTAAAAAAATTTTTTGTCAAATTCTAGGTTGAATTCCATCAAAACCAAAGTATCTAAAAATGAAAGTCAGAATATAAATGGAGAAAGGCTTGCCTTTTCTTTAAGTTCCTTATCTGAAGTTCAGTGGATTTTGCATAAGGTACCCATTCCTTTGAAAAGCTTTTGTTGTTAAATTCACTTTACTCACAAGAGAATAGGAGGGAATCTCCCTATAAAGACATTGAAATGGCATAATGTTAAACAATAAATACATGTTAATAAATTACAGTGATAGTGTTGAAATAGTGGCTTTTGAACAATAGAAGGAATGCAAAATTTATGGGCAAATTATTACCCCATTGACCATAACATTTATTCTCAGGCATGGAATTTGTCTGTTTATTCACAAGTCATCATCATGAAAACCTACATGAACAATCCAAATACCCGTTGCTTAAAGATAGCTGTCAAACACACGAATAATGCATTAGTGCTGGGAAACAGCAGGCTACTCACAAGTTGTGCAGAAACTGAGGGAGAAGCCCTGTAAATGATTTGCTGAGCAATATTTATGGGGAGCAGTGAATCAACTTGACTACCACAGGGTGGCATTGTCAAAGACGAGTTCCTTAACATCTAGTTTATAACTTAAGTCAAACTGTTAAGTCAAAATCCCTCCTTTCCCTGAGGGAAGAAAGATGGTTAATTTCTGATAGTATACAACTGCTATAAATCAGGATAATCCTTGCATTTATTCAATCTTACTGACCAAGAAGATCGAAAGCCAGGCCATAACTATGCCCAGTGCCAGCACCTTGCAAGAGATCCCATCTAAAGTGCAAGTAGCAGGCAGAAGGCCAAATTTATTCATGTGTACTTCAACAACTAAAATGTATTAGAGCTTTCTTAGTTACGTGACTGGTTGCCAAGTCAAGACTACTCCTTACCATTGAGCCCTTTTTGGTACTTTGTCACTGTCAAGATGAATAACAGTTCCCTGTTACCTTATTTGCAGTAAGATAAGCTTTTTTTTAAAAATCACTATATAAATGTTTCCACCCTATAGCTACCTGAGTTTTTAAGCAGTTTGTGAAAACTGAATTGCAAATACAGCTTCATGTCCTTGTATTCAGGAGCTAATTTTATGCCCTCTTGTTTTATACATGAATCTTTGTAGTTGGTCTACTTGTCTGCATTTCTAACCAGGTGGATCCCAAATGGATAAACATGAAAAAATTGCTTCTTAAAACTGAAAAAGAAGGAGCAGGTTTTTTTCTGTTCAGCAAAATTATGGTTTGATATGAACATGAAAAAATAAGAGTCCTTTTGACAAAACATATGCTACTATTTGCTGACATTTTGTCAGGTACGTACTAAATGTTATCTTGAGGAAACCAGAAGAAATCTACAAACATTTCAAAAGAGAGCACTGTAAGTATTAAAACCAACAATACACTAAAAAACCCCCAAATTATCATGATGGCAAACATACTGTATAGAAGTGAGAGGATGGCTGTCAATATTTTAAAGCAGAAAGGTCACTTTACAATTACAATAGCTTCACTTATCTTCCTTCTGTCTGAACCTGTCAGCAGAAGATAAATGACTACATCCACCCTAATCACAACATGAGTTTTATCATGTGATGACATTCTTGCCAAAAAACAATCATTTGAGCTTTACCTAGGTAGAGACACCGAAAAAAAATTACCTGGTTTAACTTCTAAATGACTTAAACAATGACAAACTCTTACACAGAAACAGTAATTTAGGAACAGAATGTATGTAATTTTGTTTAATTTATTCTTATTTCCAGTCTAAAGGAAAGTGAGTCATGCCTCTAAATGAGGTTATGCAAACATGCACATTTAGCTAGTTTGCTTTGAAGCTACACCTTGAGTCAATTTGGATTCAGTGTACCTCTAAAAAACAAGCTCTCAGTTACTTTATTTACGGTAAGTATCACAAACTACAAGAACTGATACAAGGCCTAATTCTACTCCCATTCCGCTGAGTGGCAGAGCTTCAATCAAGTGTAATAGGAATAATGGTCTTAAATGTAAGTTCTGTTTTCAAATTCAAAAGGACAGATCTCTTTCATGTCATGGAAGCAAACAACAGTATTTGAAACAAGAAAGAGATGTGTCACATTCTTTTGTAAATGATGTTCTCAGACTTCCAATCACTGCAACACTCCAGCCCAAGACAGATCATTAGGAATGGCACCTGTGAAGTTCCCATGTACCTGCAGTATTTACAAATTAAATTATTTTCTTTTCTTCATGGTCTACTGGGAGTCCAGAATGAATGCCACCATGCTTTTTAACATGCTGTGCTGTGTTCAAAATTATGGGAACTAGATAACCTGCTTGGAGCCCCAGGCTGATATGCCTAAATGGCTTCTCTTAGTGGAGCTGGCAGGTACCTTTGCATCATGACCTGCTGAAGGTTTTCCAAAAACTCTTGGAAGTCTTCAAAATGCAAGGCCTTTCTGCTGTAGGCTGCATTCACAACACAGCTATGTTGTTAGCCTACTCCACTTCCTACAATAGATCAGGAGACAAGATTTATTCTCCACGTCCCATCAGCAGATGCTGTCGGGTGCTTCCTGGAAAGCAGGGCATCAGTAGGACTAGTGTTTGCTTTGGAGGACTGCAGAGCACAGCAAGTGTTATTTAAAGACAAGAAACCATGAGACTTTTAATTTCCGCTTCTCTTGCTTCTAGATCATCTGATTTTCCTTCCAGAGAGGTGAGATCTGTAGATTCTACCAATCAATACAAAATTATTCACAGATAGATGCTACTATATTTTCCTGGGGTTTGGACAGTACATTGTTTATTAGTACTGTGTTTGTGGAATTTTTATTGTTGAGAGTAAAAATAGAATCCTCATTTATACATGAACCTGTGTAATGATGTTGAATAATTACATGGTTTCAGACATCATCTTTATTTCATTTTCTTTATATTATTTCTCTGTCTTTCTTTGGACTCTGAAATAGGCTAGGAAGAATTCTACGAGAAGAAATGCAATGTCACTTCTTAAAAATAATTGATGAAAAACGAATTTGAAAAACAAAGGCTTGCCTGGTCGATTTCCATGATATACTGTCAGCACTCCTCAGATTTTTCTGTTCTTCTTGATAGAGGAATTCCTTCTCAGCTTTCAAATAATGATGAGAAATATGTGCTAATATTAGAAGCACAAAAGAACAAATAAATAAAGATTATCCTGTCTCCAAATTAAGATTGACTTGATTAGATCTACATTTCCAAGGCGTGTTTTAAATACTGATATCATAAGAAATCTTTTACTAAATTACATCTCTCCCTTATCATTCTGAAAACTCTAGTACTGAGATTTATTTTCTGGGGTTTTTTAGACTGTAATTTAAATACCTGTAAAAAAAATTCAGAGTATGTTTCACCCATTTGACAAGGTATTTAAATTACGAACTTTATATTAGCTCACAAAGTAGGCTTATTTGCTCTTCTGTGGCTCGGAAAACAATAATTGCTTCATTTAAGATTGCATTTTAAATCCTGGTGGACAATTGTTCATATAATGTGAATGGGTATAGAAATATCCAAATCTACCATGAGAGTTACAGCTTTGTATTCAAAAAGCTTTCTATTGAGAAAGACCTATGCTGTATTCAAACTTCTGTTTCACACCTACTTTTCCATGGTCATGGAAAGCACCAAAAAGATATTGAAATACATTGTTTGAGAAAGAATTTACACATCCTCTGTTTTGCTTATTTTGCTTTTCTGTCTATTCATTGTGGAATTCAAGGATGCATTTACTTTTAATTCTTTGTCAAAAGAAGAGAGGGAAGGATGTGGAAGCCATAGACAAGACTATGTAAAAGATGTTGAAAATTACATATCTGTGAAAGAGTGTAATGTATGAGAAAAATCTGGTGTTTTTTATTTGATTCAAATAAAATTTTTCATTAAAATATCAGTTGGTTTTGCTCTTAAGTCTTAAACAAAAACCCAAATACCACCCCCCCCCAAAAAAAAAATCAACCAACCAATTAAAAAAAAACTACACCAAAAAAAAGAAGTTCCATATTTTGTTTCAGATAGGAGAAAAAGTTAGTAATTGTGAGAAATAAAAAGGGAGGGTTCGTTGTGGGAGGTGTGGAAAGAAGGGGTTTGGTTAATTAAAAGGTTCTGTGTTAATTGGGGTTTTTCTGAGAAAATGGGACTGGCCCTTTAAGCGGGGGGAATTTCTCCACACGCAGGTTAGACAGGCGAAAATTGGCGGGAAGTCTGTGAGGCTGCAGTCCCAGCAGAGGGGCTGCTGCCAGGGCTTGCGGCCAGTGTGAGGGCCTGAGAGGGCAAGTGGATGAGCCAATCAGCATTGATGGCGCAGCAAGAAATTGCCCAAAGAAGGCAGTGAAGAAGTGAGGACTTCGAATCAGCGTTCAAAGTGCCAAACATGGACTAGGGAGGGCTGGACTCCTGAAGGGGGGAAAGGGGCGTGGCGTGAAGGGAATAAATTGGGGTGACCCCTCCCTCCTCCGTGTGCTCCTCGGCGATTTGGCTGTGGGGAGGCATCCTGTGTACACAATATTGGCCATTAAAACCCTATTTTTGCTTTGCTCCTTCAACTTGTCTCTCTAAAAAAAATTCTTCAAAACAAGATTTTTCTCACAGTAATGAAGTCAAGTATCTCAGATGTGATCATAATTATAGGTAAAAAATATACAGCAGGGTCTGAATAACAGAGAAATCAAATGAAGGTTTGTTTGGTGTTCCCTCCACCCTTGTTTCTCAGGGCTATGCACGAAGTAGGTCCTCAAACTCTTCCACTGCTCCTAAGGTGCTTTGGAGAATATTTGGTTGAAGGTTTTTGACAGAAACTATACCTTCACTTTTTTGTCCATAAGCAGAAGTAAATTGGTCCCAACCAATTTGTGCATGTGGCAAGGCAGCCCATGGGCAGAAAACAACAGCTCAGTTCAAACAAAAGACTGGCCAGCAGACACCATTACTGAATCTGTGCTGTTTTAGCTAATTCCTCAATACATTTCATCTTTATCACAAATTTGACATCTGACAGGCAGAGAAATGTCAGAGGAACTTCTGATTCTTGTTGTCAGAGGTGCATAGCCTCCAAAAAACCCAGTCACCTGGCTTTAAAGCCAGTTCTTTTTCAATTCTAATGCACTCCTTTTCACTTGGGGAAGAAGGTCTTCACCGCCTTGTGTCTATTGAAAGGAACAAAGATACCTGCAGATGTGATAAAAGTCTTAATGTGGACAAGTTTACAGCTGGTGGAAGAGGCTATAGGGCAGGTGGAGAGGTCACAATCCACCCATTTTGACCGTAATCGAATCTTTCAGGGCACAACCTGACATAGATATATCAGAATCAGTGTCCAAGTTGAAGGCAGTCTCCTCCAAACCAGCTTTTAGAGTATAACCAGAAATTAAATGAGCCCCTTTAAGGTCCACAGAAAATCTCTTGCCACCTGCTGTTGAGGGAAATGCAATTCCCTTCATTTTTTTCTATTCCCTTGCTGACTGCTGGACATTGATAAGTCAGGATCTGTGCACAAAATGCAGGAAAACTAAAGACACTGAAATGTATTTAGCTTCTTAGCAGGGCAAGTCATGGCCTTTTTCCAGCCTTGCTTTACCACAATTGTATCTAATTTGCTGCTCACAGTCACTCCTGAAGAGGGTTTTAGATGTTAGGTTTTCTTCCTTTCCTCTTAGTGCGTATAGTTCAGATTAACTACTATAGCTCAGATTGCTATTTCTTCCCTCATTGCTCAATGTGGACCATCAGGTTTTTTCAGATAAAATTTTCACCTTTAATTCCTGAAGATGTGAAGAGAGACAAGATTTCAGCTTTTAAATTTTTGATGACATTATAAAATTGGCTCTTCCATTAAATAAGGGGGAAATAATACAGTTGTTTTAAACAGAAAAATACAGAAACTTAGATCTTCTGGTGCACTAATGTTATTTGCTCATAGAGACAAGTCAGTAACTCTCCATTGTTGGCTCTCTAATTTAGATAGGACTCTAAATAAAAACAAGAACTATAAATACTATATCTCTGTCTTTCTGTAGATATCCATAGCTGAAGTAAGCTGATGTCTGTTCTTTAGAAAACAGAAGAAGATGAGCAACACATTACTATGTGAATCATGTTGTATTTAGAGCTGTTACTTAAAAATCTGACATAATGTCAGTATGGGTGCTGTTATACATTGTCTAGCACTCTTTATATCAGAGACAGGATGCACTATCATCTCAATCAACCCTAAAATCACTTATTTGGAAAAGATGAGTAGTTTCTTGATTTGTTTTAGCTGAGAGATTGTCTCTTGCAGCAGATAATTGCTGAAGAAAGAGTGCATGTGTCTACATGAGAAAGAACTCAACACAAGAAAGGACAGAAACAAAAATTACTAAACAGGTTGATAAATATGCATGAAGAAAGAAAAAAGATTGATTGTACTGAAGGAAAGAATGTATCGCATTTTGGAAATCCTGTTTTCTGGTGTGCTGAAAATGGCACTAAACATTCCTGATATTCCTAAAAATAAATTAGGTCTTATGGAAAATACAGGGTAGTGAAAATTGTCTTGGTATTATGATCAAATGTTTAATGTATAACAATGTACATAATAATGTACCATGGTGCTCTATCTCACATAAGAAGCTGTCTAGCTAGTTTGCTGAAACAATAAAAAAAAGGAATCTTTGTTTCAAATTTCAAGCACATTGATCTGTCATGAATGGACTAAAACTGTGAAGAAGATAAGTTGGTTAAAAAACAATTATTGTGCACTTCTTTTGTAATAGGCAGAATAACCTTTACAACATCCTATGATTCATTAGTGAATATGTCAAGAACCTGTAAATAACACTTGAAGCTTGCTTTTTTTTCCTTTTAATTAAACGAACAGTGAAACTCTTATCTCTTGAGGCATATGCTGCTGCCCTGAATATTTTAAGCAGTATTTCATTCCCTGCAGTTGTTCTGACTTTAAACGTGAGGGTGAATTTAGCAAGTAACAATATTCTGTTCAAACCCAAATTACCGGATTAACCAGCTTTAATATAACTAATTTGCTTGATTTACACCCAAGGATCTGGGCTTTCTGATTTTTATACAGCATAGATTGTTTTATACTAGTGGTTACATGTAGTCCCATCTACAGCTGTTTAGAAGCTCTACGCAGCTGTAAAATGAGATTTTTTCCCTTTTTGAAATAATGAAGCTGCAGTTACAATTTTATCTAAATTTCAGCATAAAAGTTATATAAGTCATATAAGTCCCTAAAGGCGGACTTATATGACTTTTAATAATTTAAGAGAAGTCCATAGTTTTCTACTTTTCTTACACCCAAATAGACAGAGGCCACTGTTTCACCCCCTGTTGAAAGCAGTTGAAATCTCTTCAGCTATTGTATAAACCAAAATTCATTTTAT
The DNA here is from genome assembly GCA_013396695.1 of Sakesphorus luctuosus. Classification (NCBI taxonomy): domain Eukaryota; kingdom Metazoa; phylum Chordata; class Aves; order Passeriformes; family Thamnophilidae; genus Sakesphorus; species Sakesphorus luctuosus. Next base: position 35,513 of record VWZD01000518.1, on the reverse strand, counting down.
AAACCTCTTCTGTATTTCAGAAATATATCCATCATAGTTTAGAAAACAGCAAGTTTCCATTGCCTTTAGGCTCTATTCCTTGTTTTGATTGTATAATGTAGCCAGGAGATGTCAAAGGTAAGGTATAAGTGGAAAACAAACACTGCATCTTATTGCTTTGATTCAAACACATGACAAATACAGCAACAGTATTTTCCACCAGAAGGTGCCTTTGGCACCAAAAGAATTGTTCTTCCAACTGCTTCCATCAGACACTATTTACATACTTCAGTTGCAAAATACTTTTCTGTTTAGGATGAAGTTCCACTCTACTTCTTCGTTTGCATGACTAAATTTTCTCTTGACTAAATTCTTTTATTACCTTGGAGTCAAATATTTTACATGTTAACCAATTCATCTGGCTTTATTAAAAAAACATCCTATCGCTGCCTCAGGATAAATTTCATTGTGGTTTTTTATTTATAAACATCAGATATGTAATTCTATTAACTGCTCTTCATGTGAACATGATCATAAGTCATACAAAAGCTATTATTTGTATGCACTATTCCTCCTTCCATTCCTCCATTTACTTCCATCTTCCATTCTTGATTCTAGCATGTTGTCTCTCATTTATGGACCAAGAATTGCAAAATTCCAATATTCAAATATTTAGTCTACACACAAGGACAGAAAGGAAGATAACTAAAGTTATCTCCCAACTCTTTACAAGCACAATATTACCTGGATATTCTTACCTTTTAACTGTCTGGAAAATTCCACCCAGAGCACTTTGACTGCAATCAAAAGTTCATTTGAGGGAATGGGAAGACATCAAATGGTTATCAGGACTTTGGAAAGTCCTTGGTAGGTCATAATCTTTTCTTTTTCTCAGTATCAAACTGAGCTGTGACTATCCACAAACTTTAAACTTGAACCAGGGAGTACTCTTAATAAAAGGAACAGATCATGACTTAAACATCTAACCTGCTCCATCTGTGTATAGATCACTTCATTGCTTCCAGGAGAAAGTGAGGTGCTGCTTTAAGTCTCATGCTTCCCTGCAATGGCCATGGTCTGCTCCATGGTAGTCAAGAAGAAGCCAAATCAGTACTGAAAAATCATCATTTAGGGTCAGATTTTACTGTGCCCTGTTTAAGGATGCAATGTCTTTCCCATACCCTCTCCTCACAAGCAGAAATGTGGTTCCTGTGTCCATATATGTCCTCATTTAATCATAGCAGTAGTGAGACTTTTCAATAAGACACGTATTCATAGACGTGAAGGGAAGGTCAAAGCAGTAAAACAACTAAAAGACATACAAGAGCCTAGAACGTGAACATTTTGAAGTCTTCTAAAGCTTTACATGAAAAATGGAATTAATGTCATGACAGACATTATTAAAACATTTTTGATGAGTGTGAGGCACTGGAACAATTTGCCCTGAGAAGCTGTGGATGCCCCAGCCCTGGAAGTGTTCAAGGGAAGGTTTGATGGGGCTCTGAGCAACCTTATCTAGTAAAAGGTATTGCGGTCTGTGGCAGGTAGTTTGGAACTATATGATCTTTAAGGTCCCTTTTAACTAAAGCCATTCTATGATTCCATGAAGAAAATTAACTAGGACAGTAGGGTATGAACAACTACAGGCAAAAGTCAACCAAGAAAGCACAGCCTCACTTACCTAAATATAGAAGACAGAGCTGAAGTGTCCCATGTCCCAAATACACCTTAAACCCCCAAGACAAATATGAAGAAATCCCCCAGATAACCCCTACTGAATCTCTGAAAAAAGCGCATGTTCACCAGTTAACGCCTCTAATTTTTATTGTGTTATTTATTTTAAAAAGTACAATTTATAATTTTATTTACAAACTAAAAGAACAGACTTAAAAATAAACTCCATGATTGACTTTTCCTTGTTTTGATATCTATGTAGTAAAAATGTGAGAAAGCTAAATACATTCAGCTTAAACCCTACTTAATATATCTTCCGTGTTTGCCATCATGACAAGACCTGTACAACCTTTTATGGGCACCAGTACCAAAAATTATAACACAAATTTGTTTTGTAAATTATAGTATTACAATATAATTTTATTTATACTCTGTTTTTCAGTGACTTAAATGAACCCTATTATTTGTATTTTTGCTTCTTCGTGGGAACATTCAATGCATCTGTTTTACATGTAGAAGTGTTATTTAAGTTTTGATTGCCTATAATTTGTTAACCTTGTGCATCTTGCCTCTCAAATCATAGTAACTGGAAGGATGTGTCCTTTATTTCTATCTTTAACACTGCCATCAGTAAACAAACACAAATGAATTTATGTAACTTTCAATCTATATATAGAATGAGAGATATGTACATTACTGTCTCAGAGACAAAAAGTGTGATGCTGTTAAACAGTGGTAAGCTTCTGGAGCAACAGAAAAGCTCTGGATGCTTCTGAAATCCTAGTTATCCTGGAGTAAGTAACCATCCATCCTTTGCTGATGATACTGACCCCCTGCCTTGTAAAGATGAAACTATTTTTTTGGGAAATGTTTAGGCTTCTCTTTAGCACTGAGCCATTGCTTCATGCTGTTCCTCTTGCTGCCTGGCTGATCTTGAGCCTTGGGTAATTGGTAGAGGGGTCATAGACTTGCAGATGAAAATAAAATGTCTATCTTTGTTGTCCTAGATAAGCATTATTAGGTGGCAAAGGAGTTACTACACTGATGTATTATATGCTATACCTAAACAGATATTACCATTACTGTATCATTTTAATACAGCAGCCTGTGCAGCAGAGGAGGGAAAGAATGAGCTATAAAACATTTAAAGAACTTTCACTTGATGAAAGCAGGCGTATATCTGGCAATGACCATCTTTTGTCTCTAGACACCTACATCTATCAGGGACAGGACAAGTTATAGGACAAGGATGCAAAAGAAAATGAAGCAAGTGAAGCAAACCTAATTAGTAGAGTAATAGGATATTAAATCTATGCTATATCACTGACTCCTTGTATCCATCTAAAGGTGATAGCCAGTTGTATCATGTAGTTTGGTCTATACAACCTTTCTAAATCTGCAGTGCAAATTTATTAATGTTAATTAGGTGTTAAATATGTCACCTGAGGTACCAAATGCTGCAGGGTTTCTTGGGAAAAAGGAAGGTAGGACAGATGATTTTTAGAGAAAAATCTCACTTTTGTCTTTTTTTCCCCTTAAATTACAGAGGTCAAAAGAACTATTTCTTGTAGTTTAGCCTTGAGAATTTATACCTACAAGATAAAGCTGCAAGTCAGTATTACCTCTAAAACATGCTGCAAATAGTGATTAAATTACACATCTTTAAAAGACAGTAATGATTTCTTTTTTTCCTAGCTGCATTATTCAAGTAACCAAAAATGATTATCAGTTGAGTATTTGTGAATACTGCTGGAGAATATAGCTCCAAAGGCATAACATGACATGACATTCAGATGGGGTGGCTGTGGTTATCTATAATGGTCTATTTTCTGAAAATTAGAAAGCTAGAACAAACTGTTGACTTTTCAAAATGACAAATAAGATGAGCAGATGCACTACACAATGCTGCCCATGCTATAACTGAAATCCTGTTGCATCTAACCATATAAATACATAGAGCATGAGACAAACAAAGCAAGACTTAAGCATGAGAACTTAGACATTAAATCTCAAATAAGAGGCATATTTCAAGAACTACTTCTGTGCAATAACAGGTGCAAAAATGCAGTGAAATTAATTTATATAGGTCTTTTTTTTTGTTTCTTTGGGCTTTTTGGGTGTTGGGGTTTTTTGGTCGGTTGGTTTTTGTTTTTGTTTTTGTTTTTTTTTTTTACTTTTAGAAACCAGGAACATGAAAAAGTGAAATGATCTAAAAAGCAGTCTTGTAAAAAATAATATATTTTGCTGTGGTTCAGTAGAAAATGTGGGCCAAGCTTGTGTTCTTGGCATAAGCTCATTCTCTTGCTTTCAATTTATTTTTGTATCCGTATTGGTGAGAAATTTGTTCGTCATTGCCATGATGACAGGTAATCACTTGATTTGGATGCCCAAAGTGGTGGCTCAGTTTCCAGGTTTTAAGACCTAACTAGATACATCTCTGAGCAACTTGGCCTGACCCCATAGCTGATCCAGTTTTGAGCAAAAGGTGAGACTGGATGACCTCCTGAGATCCCTTCCAAGCTTGAACTATGCTGTGATTTTACAAATCTCGGTATGTGTCTGCAATCTCTACCAGGATATGATTTGTTATCTATGGCAGCTGACAATTGTTATTCTTATTTACTGCATAAAGCAATTCTAAAAGGAATGTCTATGTCCTTCTCATATCCCAGCTGCTTCTGCTTCATGAGGGCTCACAGAAGACATGCTAGCAAGCACTTTTTATAAACATTATGAAGGACATGGACATGTTAGAGCTAGGAGTGAAATCTCTGGAAACCAGTACTATTATAGTAGTAGCAGTGTCCTCAGGCTGAAACTCACCAGAGTCCTACTCTTTTTCCTCTCTCTATGTGAAGGTACATGCCTGAAAAATCCATACTCAGTGGAACCCCTTACTTGCAACTAGGCTCCTCATACTTTGAAGGAACTTTGTTGGAAGATCTGTTCCAATTCACACTGTGACAATATTATGAAGTAAACAGTCTTCTTTTGCTTAGCCATGACTGAGAGGCAGTGACCTAAACATGCTATGCACATATCTGCAGAAGTACTGCCAGTCAGGTTTCCAGTAAAAGCAAAAAACATGACATTTTTATAAATAAAGCTCATTGGTATCAGCTACAGATAGTAATAATTTAATTAATCAAGAAAAAAAAAGCTAAGAATTCCTCATTCCATAAAATCTCTGTGTGTCTGTGAGACAGTCTCTGTAAAGCTTAGAATATGTTTTCTAAGCAAAAATGTTAGATTCATAATATTTTATAAAATAATCCTATCCATAAATGTGACAGGAAAAAAAATCTGCTATGATTTTTCAGCAGAAAATGTATTATGCCTGTTGCAATGAGAAAATGATTTTTGTTGCAATATTTGTTATATAAACAGTAAGTATAAACTGCATTTCTTTTAAATGTCACTGGTTCATATAGTTTGTGCTTTATTTTTCCTTTTTGACTATGTAGATTACTATAATACATTGTTTTACCATGTTCTTGGTAGATTATGGAAGACACTGTCTTCAAAGAAGAAAGATAATATTAGCTGAATGAACCATAATTGCCTGCAGCACTCTAGGTAGATGCAATTTGATGTCAAAATCTCTATAAAATAATGTCTCCACATTTCAAAATAAGTATTTCATATTTTCTTCCTTTAAAATTATCCTCAGCATTTACACAAACTAGGTAGGCATTTATAATCTTCTTATTTTGTGTTTAAAGCATACAGAGCTTCCAAACGATCCCATCTTTTTCTAATACGGAGGGGGAAAAAAATCACCAAAAAAGGCATGCCATCATTTTGCACTGTAGATCAGCATGAGATCTCACCTCTCCTTTTTTTTTTCTCACCCTTTCCTCCACCTAAGAAAGAGTGTTTCATTCTTCAGGTGGTACCAGGCTGTGTTTTTCACAGTTCCTTAGGTGCCTTAGCCTTTTTATTTTGCTAAGGATCTTCGGTTTCCACTCTACAGCCTGCCAGCTCTGTACCTCTTCACCCAAGGTGCCGTGACAGTGTTTTCCCTGTATTTTTCTCGAGCTGTTGTTTTGGTGCCATTATTCTCATGGCCTTGCTCCCAGAAACTCACTGACGCTGCTACTTCAGTTTGTTATGGAGAGCAGTAGCCACCAGTGTAAATATGACCCTTCTTTTCCCTTATTCTACACACTGCCCAAGGTAACCCCTGCTTATACTAGTGGGGACAATAATACACATCCAGAAAGATTAGCAGCCAAGCAATGTGCTGTAGTACCTGCCCTGATCAAGTCAGCAACTTCAGCATCATAAGGAGGAGCAACCAGCTGGGAGATTTAGCAGTTCCTGGTGGCAACTTTATAGTTGCTAAAGGAAAAGTATTACAGAGGGAATAGCCTGCTGCATCAGAGAAGTCACACAGGGAGGATGTTTGTCTGGAAATCTGTGTTGCTTCTTTTAATCACGATCCACTGGGAAGAGTTTTCTCTTTCCTTTTATTTTTTTTCTTTTTTTTTCTTTCTCTCTTGCTTCTTTCTCTCTTATTTCTTAATTTTTTTGTAATGCCCCAAAGCACATTTCACCATTAGAATGGCTCTTTGCCATCAGCTGCAGACTGCACTATTAAACCTTTATGCATATGAACCTGTCCCAACATCCTTTATACAACACTATGTACCTCTGTAGCAGATGCACCAACTTCTCTGACAGCTTTGCTCCTATGTTATGACAATATCAAAACCAACTAACACTGCAGCTGATTGTGATGTTAATTTTCCTTATAGTATCTTGTATGATGCTGTGTTTTGGATTTTGAGCAGCTGTGTGGAGCTTAGCTGCCTACTGGGTTAGACCACAACATTGATAAAGTTTTAGGCGGTCAGTGGTCATCATGTTATTATATTTTAAAGTTAATCCTTATCTATAGATTTATAACTTCAACTGTCACAATGAGAAAACTGGGAAGGAACTGAGGCACACATATTTGAAGGTACTGTATATAAATATCTATATATAAATATCTATAAATATCTATAAATATCTATATCTATATCTATATCTATATCTATATCTATATCTATATCTATATCTATATCTATATATATCTATATATATATATATATATATGATAGAGGAATTCAACTCAGAAGTAATAAAAGAAAAGCTGTGTTCTCCAGATCCACTAAGAGCTCCAGGTGAAATTAAGCATTCTTATGATATTAGTATGGTATTAGAAGGGTTGACAGTAAACTCACACATAAATAAATTACTGTGCATAATTAAAGTAAAAAATTTTAGCAGGAAGAAAAGGACTCCACACAACAAGCCATTTTGGTTTATGGTGAAAGCCCTTTATTACACATTACACACTGTTTATACAGGGTTAAGGCTATGTTCTATTGGCTAAATTGAATCTCACACCATAAAACTACAAATCCTAATTAGTTACAACCCATATCTCACAAATCCAGTGTTTTGATGAAATCATCCTGACTGTTTTCAGGTACATCTCCGGAGTCCTGTGGGAAGCTTGAAGACTTCTCATGAGAAGCTTCTGGGGAGTTGCTGAGAACACCCAGGGAGTGATTTCTTCTTTACCAGTCAACAGCAGCTGTGGCCTTGTTGATTCTTAGCTGGTAGCTGCTTCAGTCTCACAGGGTTGATGCAAGCTGGATTGTTCAGAAGTCCATTTTCTGAAAGAAACCTTTCAACACATATATAGTCATAGTATTTCAGTCTTGGCTGAACAATTATCCAGGAAAAATTCCCTTCTTCAAAGTACCATTTCCAAAGAAAAATTACAACCAGTTTTAATGTAAAAGTAAGGGCTGTAAATAAGAAAGCACTATTTCTTAAAAAAACTTTCAGAGAAGATTAAATTGGAAAAGGACCAATAATTAATAGCCTCCTGATAACCTTAAGAACTCTTTCTCAGCAGAGCAATAGTTTCTGTTTACCTCTAAGAAGAGCTATTTCCAGGAAAAAAAAAAGAGCTTTGCTATATAGGATAGCAAAGCTAATTTTTGAAAAGAAATTGAAATGGAAGAATAGCATAAAAATTAGATTTTTTGGCGTGAATTCAAAATGATCCTAAACAATGTTAGAATAGAGCAGAAACTTTAACGCATGTCATGGAGTCATAGAATGGTTTGGGTTGGAAGGGATCTTAAAGATCACCTAGTTGCAATAGTTCTGCATCTGCCAATACAGAATCCGGACTGTTCTGCTTGGACTGGATTACTTTAAATTACCCTTGACCTGCTTTCAAGTAGATAGGATTATCAAAAAAAAAAAAAAAAAAGGAATAAAATTTTGCATTAACCTCTTGAAAATAGCATCTCAACAAGTCTAAGATGGATTAGATTTTATTTCTCTATATCAGCAGGTCCAATGCATATCTTCTATCTTTATTGTAATTTAGTCATAACTTGAAACATTTGTAACAGTTTTATAAGGATAGCATCTTCATGTACTGCAATATATAAATTTGTCACCATTCACAGTATATGTTTCATTTTTCTCTTGTAAATGAGGATCATTCAGAGGTTCAGCTACATCAGCAGCAAACTCAGACAGGAAATCTTCCCTGCATTTCCCACACTAAAGGGTTCAAGAACTGCAAAAGAAAAAACAACAAAAACAATAAAACATTCTGTTGTTGAAATATGTTATGAAAATAAACTTGTCACTCATTTATGAACA
>VWZD01000518.1:0-27132 GCA_013396695.1 Sakesphorus luctuosus | reverse complement strand
TATGAAAACAAGGGGTATGTATATGTGAACATGTTATGAGCAGATACTTCTGCCTTTGTTAGGAGTATGAGAAATTATTTTTCTTTAGAAGTATGCTATGTATTTTATTATCATTTCCATAATTCTCAACAATTTTGTCCATATTCCAAAAGCTTCTGCTGCTGCTAAAAGTACGCTTCTAACATTCTTTTTCCTTTGTTTAAATAAAACAGAAAACAAAACCAGTCTCCTCTGGCAGGGAGGACAGAAAATTAATCCCTGTCTTCTGTTGTAATTTGGCATTCTAATTCAAATTAATTGAACTTGCTTGTTTTCCATAAGCCAAGGAAATATTTTTATATACATTTAATAATGTGTGCCATAAAATTCTGTGTTCCCATAAACTGAAGCGTAACTTCAGAGAACTTACATTCCACTATTTTCATTGTGCTGCATTCTATTTGCTCCTGTAAAAGATCATGAAACTTCTGTTGTGATTTCCTTAGTGTTTTTTCATATGTGCATTCAGGGGAAAATTTTTATGTGGTTTTGGGGAGGTTCTTAGGACCTCAAAACCTGGCCAGTTTTAGAAAGTGTTTTCTAACCTGCAGAATAAAGTCTCTATAAACATATTCTGTTAAAAAAAAAAAGCTCTGGCAAAGCATTCTGGGTTCTTTTCCTTGTGTAGCATCAAATTCTTAACATACTTTAAAAGCTGACCTTCACTTTCTGTCAGTTGCAGACAAGTTACTGATATAAGATGAAAAGTGACATCATATAATTTTTATATATCAGTCAAAAAAGTCTCTGGTAATAACCAGATAACATCAATGTCAAAGAATAGATAGTAGCCCAAGATGATAGATCATGTGACACATTAATTAACACCTAAGCTATTGAATCATCTGTCTGATATTCTACCTCAGGCTAAATGGCCATATTTGAGCAACAGAGACATGAATGAAGCCAAGAGATTCTCAGGTTACAAAGACCATAAAGGAACTCGCATTGCATTTCAAATGCTTACATAAAGAATGTAATATTTAGGTAAAACCAGGATGATTTTGTTTCTTTAGAAATATTTGAAAAACTAGCTTTGTGTAGAACAATATACCAGAAATGTGAAATATCATCAGGGTGTTGTTAGCTACGATTTGAAAAAAGCATCTAATATAAGCTTTTTTTTTTCCACGGGTAAATGTGTCTTTATGTAAAATTAACCTGGAAATTGTGCATGATACCAGTAGGAACAGTATTCTGACTGCTTTACATCTGTGTACATGCTTGCCTCTATCAGAAAGAAAATGGCTCTGGGTAAGGGCTATTGATAGCAAAACAACAAGAACAAAAAAAAAACAAACAAAAAGAACCCAAAATCCAACCCAGGAAGCACTCAGTTTAGTTTTATGGATAAAATGGTCAGGAATTTAAAAAGGATACAAGCAGAGCTATACTACGAGAAGTAAAAAAGCTTAGAACTTATGCTACCAGACTTCATCAATAGTTTATTTTTTATGTAAGTTTCCTCTCATTTCACTTTAACAGTAGTCAGCTGCTAGCTTGATTGAAATTATAATAATAATAAAAGATTGTATTTTTTTTTCACTGTCAAAGCAAGAATGGCAACTCTTTTTATTTCTCATGACAAGCTGTCTTTATCTTCCTGAAAGGGCAAAAAATTAAAAAATCAATGAGTTCCATCTTTGTTTAGAAGTGAGTTTGGACATTATGTAAAAGCCAGTCATGAACTCGCACTTGTGATGCTGAAATTACAGAGAAGAAAAATGAAATCTAATNTATGTTATCCCTTCATTTCTTGTGGGCTGTTGTTTATCCAGTTGCTTTATCTCTCTGAGGAATATCTTTGAGTATCAACTAAACTTTGGACCTAAACCCCTCTTGATCTGCATTTATTTCTGGATAACTAGCTGTACCTTCCTGGGTTAATCTTATTCGACTCCAGGTGTAGCTCAAAACAAAGAAATTCTTATGCAGGTATAATATTCATGACTGCAGGAAAGCCGAGATTTTTCTATTAATATTACCAATAAAAGAAAACTTACTGTCTGTTGAAATTTGCATCAGAATGAAGTGGTTACACTCTTCATCAGTCTCCGTCATCTCCAGTTAGTGGTGTGTGTACTCCTCCTCTTTTTCATCAGAAACTCATATGAGTTCACCTATACCATGTTTTGTCAATATTCTGTTTGATTTTGTACTGCAAGGGAAGTGGTAGCCTGATAAGATCACTTACAGTAGAGAGGAATTTCATTTGTTCCTCATCACCTCTCAGCCAGTAAATTGAGATTGATAGCTGATATTTTGGTTTGATTCATGACCGTTATAATGCAGAAATCTATACGGCATTTAGAAAAAAGTTTCGGTTTGATTTCTAAGGGGCATTCCAGACTTTATTAGAATATATAGGGTAGATACAACAGGAAAACTGGCACTTTGGTTGGCTCTTGAACTAGGGTTCAGTGATGGAAAGATGAATTAGCTCTGTGAACACAGTGATGGAAATTTAGGAAGAACAGCAACATCTAGTGAAGTTATTTCCAATGTTGGAGTATAAAGTGTTAGCCAGGCATGAACTTGCTTTCATATATACTATCAAATCACATTTTAATGAAGACTACTTTGCTACTAAAAGAAAATATTCAATGGTTATTTCCTAAGAGCCTTTTCATGTGAAAAGAATATTCCTTTTCTAAGTTTCTTTTATTTCTCCTTTCAACAAAAATTTCACAGTAGAGCAAGATACCAGATTTATCTGTATTTTTATTACTTCTCACCATAAGGCTTCACTAAATCTTTCTAAGGGAGTCTAGAATTTACAAACACCTTTATTTTACTTCAAATAAATTTTACTAGGAAGCAATAGGCAGACGGATATTTGAATTTGTTCATCTTATTAGAAGCTTTCTCCTATAGACAGAAACTGCTTTCTAGTTGCTATACAGTCTTCCTTGAGAGCTAACAAATCATGTTAAAAAGTGAATTGATCATAATAGGCACAGTTTGTCAGGTGTTTGCCTTCTGCAAATTCTCTTCAATACATTTTAATTACATGTTTAAGGTAAAATTTATATGATTTAACACAAAACTGGTGTTTTGCATCCAGTGTAGGAAAGTGTTTTTCAGCTAACTGATTCTACCCTTTGTTATTTATTGAGAATTGACCTTGACAAGGAGGCTTGGATAGGCCTGATATAATTTTGAATGAAAATTGCTGCCAGGCAACCCATCATCCCTCTCCAGGGTGAGTGCGATGCTACAATGTTATGAGTTCTCTGTTGACTGCTGTGAACAGGGTAGAACTAAATATATCCATTGGATAATGATAGGTAACATTTGGGACCTTCATCAAATGAAAAACAAAGCACGGAGAGATGTGATAGAAACAGAAAAAAAAAATTCTTTGCCTTTCTGAGGGACTTCATTTGGCCCATGAGCTCCCAAATCTAAGAATTTGTTTATGCCTTACAGCAATACATGCATGAATATTTACCAAACTATGAGTTAAAATAATAGCAGATATCATAGTTAAAACTGAAGAGATCCCTTTTTTCAGTTACTGGCAGTTAAAAATGGTATCAATTAGGGGAAAAAAATGCAATTCAAACAAAAATAACCAGACTTGTAGATAGGAAAAAAGTTTAATTGTGAATATTATTTACAAACTACATTTATGCACTTATACAATAGATCATGTGACCAATCCATCCTACATATATTAATTAGTGCACAAGCAATCTACATAATTAGATTTCTAATTTCCTTTAGAAAATTTATAATATATTAATGTACAATTTATTTGGTGCTACAGCTAAATCATATCTAGATTGCAGATCCTGATTCACTATATGCCAGCATACAAACTCAACCAAACATAAAATCAACCTCAAAAAAAACATCTGTTTTCTCTACTCTAAAAGAAGAAATGGAGAAAGAACTTCAGCAAAATAGAGTGGGGTTTATTAGATTTTTGCTAATACCTTCTCTGAAAAGATAATATACATCTGTGTATAATACCAACCACTTGTAGTCCTCAGAGAACATTATAGCTCTTGAGAGCCAAGTACCTGAACTGGATATGTTCACTCACAGTAAATTTAAAAAACACCCTTCAGAAAATTATTCTCAAAGCAAACAACCCCCTGTGCTGAGAAAGGCAGCAAAGCTTCACCAAGACACTCAGGAACATCACACAGCAGAATCAGTCAGGACAGCAGTCCTGTTCTCTTTGAGGATGCCAAACTGAAAGAAAGGGGCTATAACCCCTCTGGGAGACATCAGTGCTCTTTTCCTGATTAAAAGACGGCCATTTAACCTCTTGTACTGAGCAAATCTCTTTGGAATCAGAAACTCAAGCTTTAAAGCAGGACTTCAGTTGTAGAAGATGCTATTTCAACAAAACTGACAGCCTCTCATCCCAGAGAATATTGTACAGTGATTTTTCTGTTTATGATGTAAGAGCCTAATCTCATCAGGAGTCTGGATCCACCCTAGAAAGTTCTGAATAATTACAGACATGTTGGCAGACTAGAGTCCAATTATTAACTAATGAGACTATATGATTAATGTAGATACAATTACTTGGAACAGTAATTAGAGTCTCATGTAACATTTTCCCATTTCTGTTTTGCGCAGTATTTACTCTTTTCCATATTCCACAATACAAACATTGTCAAAAATGTAAACATTTTCCTTTATTTTAGAAAACAAATAGACCAGGTAGTAACTGTTAAGATTGTCCCAGGCTAGTACCAGAACTTTATAAAAATCTTTTAGAAGAACACTTTCAGCAGATGCTTTTTCAGTTCTTTCATTTTTTTTACATGAGGCTTATGTGTGCCTGCTACTAGAATTAGCTTCTACTTGCATAAGACTATGAAAAATACATGTTTTGGTTACTTGTTTCCTTATAGTTCTGCCTGAACAACATGGTTTAGGCCATTTTCTTGTCAAGACCACTTTGTGTTGTGATTTGTTTCTACAGCAGAAGAAAAGTAGGGCTGAAAATTTATTTGAAAATTTGCAGTAATCTGACATAACCCTAAACTTCAAAAGGTTTAAGACAGATTTTCTTTCTGCAAATAGAAATATTGTTCCCCAAAAGTGCTGGACTAAATATTTCTAAATAAGCAGCATGTTAAGAGAAAAAAAGTCTTCAAAAGACCGAGTATCTCATTTAGATTTTTTTTGTTAAAGGGCGGTCCCGTGGTGTAGTGGTGAGCACTCCGGTCTCTGAATCTGAAGGTCACGAGTTCGAGTCTCAGTGCGGACTGTCCCTGGCAGTTCAATGCCTCCCTGCCATCCCATCCCGCCAGATCTCCGATGCCAAGCAGGGTCAGCCCCGGTTAGTACCGGGTGCTGTAGATAGTCCTAAGAACCTCACTGTCACTGTCCAAGCTGGCTCAGCCGTGGCAAATGAACCTTAGGAGTTAAAGGGTGAGGCCAGTTCTGTGCACGCTGTGCCTCACCTAAAAAAATCCAGCTGTGCCTCACCTAAAAAAATCCACTGCGCAGGCTCGGAGGGCACACCCACGTGGGGTGAGCCCTTCCCAAATCTTCGTTCACAAAGATTGGCTATATATTATCTCATTTAGGTGAAAATTGATTCATGTCTACTCTGGGTTATGGAGCATTTACCCAACTGATTAGTCCTTGCTGACTAAAGAGGAAGGCAGATTCTGCAGACTTATATATAGTTTATATTATAATTCACTTTGAAGTAAATACCTGATATTGAAAAATTATAAATAACTTTAATAAGATAAAAGCTTAATATTAAAAAAGATGAAACATTTTTGTTTTCTAGACTTAGCATGAAATCTGGTAAATGTTGAAGTCTATCTAGGAGAGATAGACTGCTTTTCTGTGAAAGGCAGCTGCTTCTGTTTATGTGCTACAAACAAACTAGAGCAAAGTTCCACAGCTGCTTTTTATTTTGTTTTGTTTATACCAGATATTGCTGACATAGATATTAATCCTTTATATCCTTGATGTACCTTTTGAATTTTAATTTAAAACATCACTCCATGATGATGTGGCCAGAATGACATGATTTCTCTCCTTTTTACGGGAAGTATTTTGAAGCAACGTGATCAAAGCTGATGTTCTCAATTGGAAAGTCTATTATTCATTTTCTAGGTGTGGTTCCATGAATTAAAGAAAATGAAAATCCCAGTTATGTGTGTGATATATACATGTTTTATAGAGTTGATAAGTATTTTAAAATTCGAATTCTTTTTGCCGCATTCCAGTGACACTTAGTAATGGTCTCAAAATGAATTCCATCATCAAGAAAAGACAACTTGCAATTTCAGCATAACTAAATATACATAGAATTATAGAATAATGTGCAATTTTTAAAAAGTGTGTTTGTCCATATTGCATTAATGATTGAAGGTGTAAACACTTTATTATGTTCAGCCTTTACTCTTAATTCTCTATAATAGTATAGTTCTTCATATGCATACAGAAACATGCATATGCATAATTCTCCCATAGAGATTTATTGACAGAAGGGCCAAATTTCATAGTGTGAATAGTATCGGTTTTCATTTGTTTGTAAATTGAAGTCACAGTGCTATTTAACAGAGAAGTGATTAGTAGAGCTTAACTTCAGCGCTTGTAAAATGAATGGTACAGTGCAGAGAAAGTGTTTTCCATTATGCTGTTGTCTACTACTAGTGTCAATATTAAAAAAAAAAAAATAATTATATTTTAGTAAAAGTTCGAGTAGGACTTAAACATTCTTCATTAAAATGAACATCTCTCACACTTTACACTTCCACTCTACTTATTTTGCATCCAACATCCCCATCTAATTTGTGGAAGCCACAGTTTCAAGTATGTCACTTGAGAACTGAGCTTAATGACTAGCATTCTTTAGTTCTATAAAATGAGAAGTAAAAAGTGAACAATCACACAGACAAGTGCCCTTTTCAGAATGTTTAAAAAAAGTCTGTAGCACAAAAAAGGGCAAGCATGAAGATGGCTTGCTTATTGGTTCGTTCACAATTTGCCCAGAAATTACAAGCACACAGTGATGAAATCTCTGTCACATGCACATCTCCCCCCTCCCCTCCTCAGCTTTCAATAGACTATTGAAAAACTTTAATATAGAGATTAGTTATTTTGCATTATTACATTTTTATTTACTGTTTTATGAAGTTTTTTCAAAAGCCTAGCTGCAAATATCTTGAAACTTGTAGCCTTAATAAAAAAAATAAAAAAAACAACAAAAAACAACAACCCCACCCACCCTCTACAAATCTAAATATCTGAATAGTAGTCATAATGCTTGGAAATAATTCATATTTGGATCAGAAAAATATGTTTTACTTCCCAATTAATCTTCAAAGCTATCCAAATCAAAAGCATATGATGAGGTGGGATACATTTTATAGATATTTGTCTGATCTCTTCCGAAAAATCCTCCAGAGTCAACTCATTTGAGTATTTTCCTTTCCCCAGCCTTTTGACAGTATCTTAGTCTGTGTGCATACACAGGGATATGCACACTTTGGACTAAGCTGCTACTATATTCTTTAAAATCATTCTTAACATATTGCTGGACATGCTTAATCTGTGACAGGTCATATTTGCTGAATGTCTCATTCCTCTTCTTTGTATTCTTTTCTACTCATTTACCTTGGAGGAATGTAGTTTAAAAGAAGATAAGAGCCTGGGAAATTCTGTTCTGTTACTTTCACACAAGGAAATGTTATGAGTGAAAAGTTAGTGACGTCTCATAATTTCATAATAGCTTCTTATGAGATCTCTCTCCTTTATTTTGGTAGTTTCTGTTTTTCACTGCGTATTGATTTATGTAATTGTTTCTATGCTCTGTTATACTCTACTAGTGAATGTGGTGTTCCATATTTCTAGTCCTTTTTTTATATGCTTCATGCCCTAAAAAGAGCAATTTATTACAATGTTCATGATCTGAAGTTATCAAATTTCACTATCAGATGGTAAAGACTATAGGTACTGCACATAAACAATTAAACATTCTGCAATATTTAAAGATAAATATATAATTATTTGTATGAGAGAAAACTATACAGTGCAGAGTACTATGACAAATTTGCTGTATTCCAGGCTAAAGAGTGGAAGTTTTTTACAAAAATCTGTAATAAAGAATGTAATAATCATAGTCTAGATGAATCAGTTTATATCAGTGACTTGGTGATTAGAACTTAGTTTGCAAAGTGTTAAAACATTTATTGAAAATGTTACCTTAAGAATACTTGAATTTAGTCCTTAAGTTTTCAACATTCCCTATAATAAGATTTCACAAAAATTGGGAAAAATATATTATCATCTGTCCAATTTAATTTAGAGTGGAATTAATATTCCAAAACAATTTTGGTTAATTTTATTTTTTTTTATAAGTTACATTTTATCAGGCAATTACAAAGTTATTACAACCCATATAAAGACATAAAAAGGTGTAATGTTGATTAATTTTAGATATTTGGACTCTAGTGCTTCCAGGAGTACCATATAATAATTTTTATTTCCCAGCTATTAATAATAGATTAGTACAATTCTGCATCTAGTTTAAGGATTTGACAAATAGCAAACTTCATGTAACATAACATCTACTTTACAATGGGCAGAATCAGGACATTTTCCAATACTGTTCTTGCAAAGAGCTTTCTGTCCAGCTGCTTGACAGCATAAACACCAGTCTGTCCTCTCACATTCGAGAGCAGTGAACCCTACTCTGTTTATTTTCCTCCTCAAGAAGAGGCACTGCAATGGTCTAATCTTGATTGTAAGGGATGTTAAATAAGAATTAAAGGCTTTTGAAATAGAAGTCTTTGCTATAAACATCAATTTTATAGCAAACAAAAACTGGTGGCTAGGCATTTTCT
The DNA here is from genome assembly GCA_013396695.1 of Sakesphorus luctuosus. Lineage (NCBI taxonomy): Eukaryota > Metazoa > Chordata > Aves > Passeriformes > Thamnophilidae > Sakesphorus > Sakesphorus luctuosus. The sequence continues at coordinate 18,262 of VWZD01000518.1, read as the reverse complement.
TGTTATATTGCATAGGTAGGCATTTGGTGGAGTTGAAATTATATAAATGCAGCTACTCAAGAATATTTTATGCTCTTCAGAAGTTTTATTTACTTGGGTTTTTTGTTGTTTTTGTTTGTTTGTTTGGTTGGTTGGTTGGTTTTTTTACCCTGAATGTTATCCATTTGTTAGATGGATTTTACAAGCTGCTTTTACTGTTTATTAAAAAGAGTGAAAGGATTTTAACCACCCCCAGAACCAAGATAATTTAATTTTGGTGGAGAGTTAGGAAATGAGAAAGCAAACATGAAAACTGAAATAATCAGTAAATTAAAAAAAAAATTTAAAAAGCCCATTTTTGGTGATATCTAGAAGGTGGATTAGCCACTGGTGATTGCATCCTCAGCAAATTTACAGATGACACTAAGCTGATGTAGTGGTGCAGCTGACACACTTGAAGGATGGGAGCCATCCAGAGGGACCTGGACAAGCTCAAGAAGTGGCCCACAGGAATCTCATGAGGTTTAACAATAACACAAGTTTCAGGTGTTGCACCTGTGTTGAGGCAAACCCCACTATTAATACAGGCTGGGGGACGAACACACTTAGAGCGGCCCTGCTGAGAAGGATTTGGGAGTGTTGGTGTAGGAGTGGCTGGTCCAGCAATGTGTGCTTTAAGCCCAGAAGGCTGTAGTAGTCACAGGACAAGGGGGAATAGAGTCCAGTTAAAAGAGAGCGGGTTTAGATCAGATACTAGGAAGAAGTGCTTTACTGTGAGGGTAGTGAGGCACTGGAACAGGCTGCCTAGAGAAGTTGTGGATGCCTCATCCATGGAAGTGTTGAAGGCAATACTGGATGGAAGTCTAAGCAATTAGGTGTACTGAAAGGTGTCCCTGTTCATGAAGCTGTTTGGAACTACATGACCTTTAAGGTCCATTCCTACACAAACCATTCTGTGATTCTATGATTCTGTGATTATGGTGAAGTAGTGGTACTTGACATTAGACTTGGTATCCTGTAACTGATTGTTATGTATTCACCTAGGTGGGCCTAAATTTAGGTTTTAAAGTTTAGACTAGGCCTGAAGCTGTCAGCTGACTTGAGCTGGGCTGAGCTAACAGCTGACCTCTTCTAGCCAGTAATTTTGTATTCCATATCATATTGTGACATCATCTCCCGGGAAGTAGGAACCAGTGTGGGAGTGGTTAAGGCAGTTGCTTTTTAGCCTCCCTTTTGGGAGGACGCATGATGCTGCCCCAGAGGAGATGGGGAGGACCAGGCCCACCACTGGTTCACAGTTATGACAGGAAAGTAAAATGTGTTGCTCTAGTTCTCTGCTCTCAGCTCGGGTTTTGTTTCCCTGGGGATTGAGTCTTCTGAAGTGATTTGGGGTCAAATTGTGAATTTGCGTGTTTGCTGAGGGGTGGGGAAATTGTGTCTTGTTGTTTCTAACTTGTGTAAACGTGTATTGTACTTTTCTTCTAATTTTCTTTTTTCTTTCTGTAAAAATACATGTGGTCTTAGCATAAACGTAGTTTGAAGGTTTTTTTCCCCTCCTTCTTCTTCTTTTCTTCGGCGTGTGGAAAAGGGTTTTTCTCTCTGTACTTGAGGGAGTTGGCAGTTTGCTAGCTCAAACCAAGACACTGGTACTAAACCTAAAATGCAAGTTATGCATGACTAGGTAACTTTTAATAAAGACATACTTTAAAATAAAGCTCAATTTCACAAACATTGTTATATGAAAATATACTGTGGCGGAACTTTATAAATAAAAGTTGTAACCATAAAACTGCTGAAATGAAAGTGTGAGAAAACTTTATTTAAAACATTTGTATTCATTAAAAATACATTAATCTCAAGCACCATCTGAATCTGGAATGTGAACTGAGATGACTGAGGGGTCAATACTCTGTGCATTGTATTCACAATATAAATATAAACAATCTGGAGAGAGACAGAAAAGATTTAGAAAGAGAAGCTAAAAACCCCATTTGGGGTTATAGACACCTAGAGTTCAATAGTGTTTTTAAGTTCTCTGGAAATTTTCTCATTTCCAGAGAACAGAATATGTTCCCGTAATTTGACTAGAAATTTATTCTGCAGGCTCTGAAAATTTGACACAATTTTTGATTAAGAAACATACTCTTTTCCTTTATTTGGAGATTGCCTCTATTTTGAAGATTCTGGTTTTCTCTTCTTTTAGCAGCTGTCCTGTAAGATAAAATTCTTTCAAACACAAAATTAATACAAATTACTAAAAATATGTATTTTTATTAATAGTTAGTTGTGAATTACAATTCTTCTATTTCTATGTCTTGAAGGAACTTTTCTCCTGGAGAATAAAAGGAATGGGAAATCTTCTTCAAGCCCTTTAGATGCCTTAAGGAGAGATCTAGAGACCTGTGCATACTTAGTTTAGGTTTAATGGTAGGAGGAAGGAAAATTTACGTTTTAAATTGCTTCCTGGAAATAGGCACTTTATTTTCATTAGACCATTACATTTTCATGACAAGGCACTCTTGTTGTTCTACACCACTTTTTAATGTATTCAGTAAACAAGATCAGCCTTCTCAGCTTTCTCTCTCATAGTTTTGCTCAAGAAAGGTTTGTAGTCCATTAAAGTCTGTTCACGTACAGAAGGTTGTCATCCAGCAGTCTGATGAGGGCACTACCCACAACAGACATGAGTGTTGCAGGTTGCAAGCAAGAAACAATACGGTCCTTAAATAGATTTTGCATTTTCATTCAATTGTGAAATGTGGCTTTTTAAAATAAGGGAAGTATAAACTGAATATATTCTGCCATACTCTTGAAAATATCAGTGTGTGAACTGTTCAAGGGAATTAAAAGAGTACAATGACAAAGGTCAGGATGTCTATTAGAAATTTCTATTGTGTCTGAATTGTCAAAACAACTTACTCTTTCTCAAGTTGCCACTTTCACAGAAAGTCTACCTTATTAAAAGAGGTTTCTCACCTAAACCTAATCTCTGCTGAGAATTTCAATTCGTAGATAATAGTGTATTGTTGTGTTGTAAAATCATTTTATTTACTTTGGTTCACATGAAAGATGTAATAAGATGTAATAAGCTTTACTCAGAGAGGAAAAGATTTTTGAGTCTTGATTTTCAAAAAACCCACATCTTAAAGAATACCTTGAGAACCTCAAAACATTTCTGTTTCATTTGAAATTAAATGCCCCTTTGGCATCCTTACACACACTGTATTATAGAAAAATTTGTCTCCTTATGAACTGCTAGACCAGATTGTACGTCATTATCAGCATACCCTGATACTCATACACCTCATCAAAAGCAATAATGGGAGCTGATTTTTGTACTGTGAAACAACAGGTACTAGTCAGGAAGAGCTCATATTCATACAAACGTATCATGAATAAAGGCACCCCCACCTTTGCTGACATAATTGTCTAGTACTAATAGTGATAGTAGTGATGGGAAGGATGCCCATTCTGGTAAAGTTATTTGTGGCTCTGGGTTGACCTTACAGAAGCCTTTCAGTACCTAAATGGGGCTTGTAAGAAGAGAAACTGTTCACAAGAGGATGTAGAAAGAGGACAAGAGGGAATGACTGAAAGAGAGTAGATGAGGGTGGTGAGACATCAAACAGATTGCCCAGAGTATTTGTGGATGTCCCATCCTTGGAAGCATTTAAATCCAGGTTGGATGAGGCTCTGAGCAACCTGATCTAGTGGAAGGTGTCTGTGCTTATGGCAGGAGGATTGGAGCTAGATGATCTTTAAGGTCTCTTCCAAACCAAACTATTCTATGATTCTATGTATTTTACAGGAAATAAAAGTCCTAGTGACTTTCTATTGCCTACCAAGTGCCACAGAAAAAAACAGTTCTGTCCTTTTGTGGTGGGTCTTGAGAACATTAAATGTGCATGATTTCCTCTTTGAATAAAAACTTGTAAAACTATCCAACAGTTATTAAAATATTAAAAATAATAATATTAGAAGGAAGATAGTAACACAGAAAATCACAGGTAAGGAATAAGAAAAGACATTCTCAGGATCATGACCATGTGATCTTGTCACAAAGCAGGGGTAATGTGTGCTTCAAATTGATTATTTATGTATGTGAAGATTGTGCAGCTAGAAGAAGGATTTCATGGGGTTTGAAGATTTACTTTAGGCAAGCAGCTTTAATGATATTTTCTTGTATATTTAAATATCCAGGTGAGTTGGTTTCTAAACACTGGTGGCTGCCTGGGCAGAACTCAGACATATGGCACATGCTAGGCATCTAGAACATTAAAAATGAGGAATTCTCCTGGCATCACCTCACCAGAGGAGAATATTTACTTAGTTTTCACCCTGTGTCAAAGCAGAAGATTTCCCAAGACAAGTAATTCAGTTCATCTAGCTGGTTAGACTGACTTGACAGAACACTTATGCAAGTTCTTCAGTTCAGTACCTTTGGGACGACAGCAGAGTAGAAATCTTAAGGAAGTTTCTGAGGCAGAAGGGAGGAGACAGAGATCAGACAGATGATTCTGCTTTGTTGTTGATGGTCCATTGTTGTTCTAAACAAATGTATTTCATCTTATTCTATTTTCTAACTGCAACTGTGGGAATATAGGACTTTCTGTCCCGAGGGATGTCCAAGTGTTTTCTCGGCATACCTTTTGATTCATTTTATAAAGTGTGTTTCCTTGAAAAATGAAGCTAGGGACAATAAAGTTCACATTCTCATTAATTTCTTTAAAGTTTCCCTTGTCAAAGAAGAATCTAATCCAGTCTAAAAAAATGTCGAGGCAGCAAATTAAATTCTCTAACTTCAAGCAAAACTACTCTTTTAAGATGCAAGAGATCAGACAAAAACTCTACCAAACTTTTTAATATAAACTTAGCCAAGGAGGGTTTGCACATAGAGTAGCCTGCCTTGTACAGAAGCTGAAGCAAGTCACAAAACTTCAGTACCTTGAGAATTATAATCATCACTGTTCCAAGGTCTTATAAATCCACAATTATATGAGGGAGGGCAAAGCAGTCAAGAAAGAATCTTGCTGATTTTAGACCACACATTAGCCACACTTGTTGCCATAAATAGTTTTGATATAACCACACCTGTAGTCATAAATATTTTTGGTATAGACTGCATCAAAACTGTCTTGGTCTCATGCCTGTAACTAAATGAGGTGAAAAGGGATTTTTGGTGTGGAGCAAATGGAACCACAGCAGGAGAATGAAGTCCAAAAGGCCTTCCCTAACTCGAGACAGAAATTTGTCACAGAAAGTCAGCTGGATACCTTAGACAACCTTAAGTAATCCCTGTTTATTTAAAATAGGTAAAATGAGCACTTAGAAATGCTTCAAGAGGATGCATTTCCAAGTTAACTGAATCAAGTGTCATATGCAGCATTGGTAGAGGAAGGGTAATGCCATGTATTTGTAAATTATGCAGGCTGCTTATGTTCCTTCGAGGTAAACATCTAAACATGCCTTAAGACCAAGGTTACTTGAAGGAGTTCAGGGAAACTGAAATTTTAATTTACCACAGGTTTGCACATATCACTGTACAATCCCTTTAAGAACTGGGCTTTTATCTGGAAGGATCTTCTTCAAGGAAAAAATTCAGACCCAGATCAGAAAAAAAAAAAGATTGAGACATTACTGTCTTCATACCTGCAAAGGGGACAATGACAACAATGGGCAAAAGAGATCAGAGACACTTTCAGCTTAGGACATGCAATAGAAATGGTAGACTTCACTTACTTTATTTAAAATAGGGAAAGATCACAGAAGAACTCACAAGAGACAGGGTAATGTTTTATTTTGTCCCTACCAGCACAAAGAACATGATTCTAAATGCTGATGCTTGAGGCTAATTCAGTAACAGTGACTGATTTTTGCAATTCAGTATTTATAGAATGATAGAATCTTCTGAATTGGAAGGTACTCACAAAAATCCTCTAATGCCAACCCCTGGTTATAGGGCACAGCTGTGGTAAAAAGAGTCACTAGAAATGATATAGTATCCTTCAAAAAACCCAAAAAAAGATGGAGTGATGTTGAAATAAATACCAAAGGGAGAATCAAAAACTCTAGGAAGGTAAGAGTGGTAATGCAACAAATTATGCAAAAATGTTTTACTAATCAACTAGTAAAGATAGTTCAAAATTGGAAGAAGGCGAAAGTCTTCACAGATAAAGTGGTTCAGACAGAAGATAATTCAGGTCATGATTGATGGTGGTTTATTTACCGTGTTTTTTCTATATCCTGAACAAAAGGTATACATCAGGTTTTCTTCAAAATCTTGACTCTAAAATCAGGGTTTTGAACTTTCATTGTTTAACAACTAAATGCTTGCATGCAGACTTGAACCTTCTTACTCTTGAGTTTATGCTGACCATTCCCTAAGGAGGCAAAGTTCTTGCAAATACGTCCTCAAATGACTTCCATGATCCTGCCACTGTGTATCTCTCATTTCACTGTTACAACAGTTCCATAAAGCTCTTATTTCAAGTATTAGGTGAATGACCCTTGTATCAATCTCTTTTTCTTCTATTATATACTTGCCTCATAAGCAGAGCTTAGATGTTAACCGAGGCAGTTAAATGCGACCCTGACATCTGATTCTGTCAGGTGTTGGAAGCTCAGCAGGGTCAGCCCTGGTTAGTACTTGGATGGGAGACCTCCTGGGAATACCAGGGGCTGTAGGTTCTAGTCCTGAGGACTTCACTGTCACTGTCCAGGCTCGCTCGGCCGTGGCAGATGAACCTTAGGACTTAAAGGGTGGGGCCAGTTCTGCGCACGCTGTGCCTCACCTAAAACATCCACTGTGCAGGCTGGAAGGGTTCCCCCACGTGGGGAGAGCCCTTCCCTAATCTTTGTTCATGAAGCCTAGTCATACTTACACACATGATGTTAACCTGGTTACTCAAGTCTTGATTTCCTCTGCTTTCATGTGTCTTTAGGGGTAGCTAGCCATCTCTTCTGGCTACCAAAGAGGTTAAACAGCTGTCCTTCTACTTCCAGGCATAAATGAGCTTTTCACCAGACTGCTTACCCATATCAACTTAGGATCCCCTTAGGACTCACTCTGGGCTCTTAGAGCCAAACTGTGATTTATGTTTGGCAAGTTTTTCTGCATAATTAATGAGCCATGACCTTTTCTCTTCAAATACACAGGGAGAGCTCATTGAAAGTCTCATTTTGCATCTGATTTCCTTGACAATTTCAATCTTTCCCTCCTACTCTATTTAGAACATTGCAACGAAGACTGTTTTTCCACTCAGCTTTAGACATCTCATCCCTCTCTCCGTCCTCTTCCACTATCTTGCCATTCCACACTGCACTCAGATAAACCGCTTATCTTTACTTTTGCTGTCCTTCATCTATCCTGTGTATGTAATTTCTACTTTTCTATAAAAAGCGTGACTTTGAATTCTATTTTTCAGGAATCAAATATTCAGCCTCTAGAGAGGTTAAATTTTGGGTTGGTGGGGTGTTTTTTGTTTTGTTTTGTTTTCTTTTGTTTTGTTTTCTGAGTTTCTGATTGTTTGGGTTTTGGGTTTTTTTGGAGGGGCGTTTGTTTTTTGTTTGGTTTTTTGGTTGTTTTTCTGTTTGATGTTTTTTTCTACTTTTTAAATCTTTATGCCTTTGCTGTTATATTTTTGTATCTTTGAAAAATTGCATTTGGTTTATGTTGCAAGGTTTTGATAGTGGGAGTGGGAGGGCAGCAGCGTTGGTCCCTTTGTGGAATGGGACACAGTCAGTTCCAGCTGGCTCCAACAGTCTCACCACAGGGCAAGGATGAGTAAGGAAAGGCAAAACGCTTCCAGTAGCCAAGACTGAATGAGGGCAACCCTGTGGGAAACAACCATTGGAGCCTTAAGGGGAGAGTGAGAAGAGGGGTTTCAGGTTCCTGGCAGGGATGGCCCTGCAGCCCCGGCAGGGAAAGATCCCAGTGATGAAGGTGTTCTAGGATGTCTACCCCACAGTCCATGGAGTGACCCACATCACAGCAGGTGGATGTGCCCTGAAGGAAGATGCAGCCCATGGGAAGGCCCCATATGGGAGAAGGGCAAAGTGTAAAGGAGAAAGGAGGGGGAGAGAGGAGCTGTTAGGGACTGGCTGCAGCCCCATATCCCATTACCCCATGCTGCTGGATAGAGGAGGTAGAGGAGTTAGGAATGATGGAGAAAAGCTGAGCCTGTGAAGAAAGAGGACTCAAATGGGAGAAGGTGGTTTAGGTTTTTATTTCTTGTGATCTAGTTTGACTCCTTACTGGTTAAATTATGTGAATTTTCCTCAAGTTACGTCTGTTGTACATGATGATACTTGAGGTGTGTGGTCCTCAAGTGGTCAGTGATCTCCCTGTCTTTATCTCAAGCCAGGAACTTTTTCATTTTTTTATCTGTCCAGTAGAGGCAGGGAAGAGAGAGAGCAACAGAGTGGGATCTGGTAGTTGGAAAAGGTCAACCTACCACAGAAGTTCCATGTAAATATTTATAAACTTCTCCACCATCCATCTTCTTCTTCTCCACCATGATAAACATTAGTTTGATGATGTGTGAAAAGATTGTGTACGTTGGTTGTTAAAGTTTCATGCACTATTGTGTACCTTTGTATCTTTTGTGTGTTGACTTCACAGCTTAAAAACCCTAGAGAGTAGGGACAACTTTGTTTGGTTATAGAGTGTGCATTTCACTTCAGTACTGATACATGAATAGGGTCCTTTAAGGTTATAGATTAGCATTTTAGGCAACTAAATGCAACACCCTTTGCTTCCCTTCACTTTGCAATACTTCTATTTAAAATGTAAACATTTTAAATAAACATTTTAAATGTAAACATTTTAAATACAAATTTATGACTACATTTTCATCCATTTGTATATTCTGCAAACATCCCATATCAAAGATTCCAGGATATTGATCAGTTACCACTAATGACTATTTCCATGCTATGTAAAATAAAACAGGAGGCTGGAGTAGATGATCACTGGAGGTTCTTTACAACCCAAATTATTGTGTGGTTGTAAGGAGTAAAAATCTCTCAAATCCTTGTTGACAGGAAATTTATGCTTTTGTGAGCAAAGTTGTTAAAAAAGTAAAGATTTTGTAGGATAGATCAGCAATCTGTAATTCCAAACAAAATACCTAGCAGTTAAACATTCACATGTAAGAAATCATTCCTAAATCTCTTTATGGACACATTTTTTCTCCTCCAAGAAAAACTGCAAAACTAAATTAATCAATCACACAAAGTAGTGCAGTGATAGGAAAATAATAATTATTATATATTCTGTAGCTATCCTTTAATTTTTCAATTGTTTTCAAAATATATACATGCACAAACACACAAATGCACACATGTATATACACATATTTAGAGGGAATAAATTATTTTATCTTTTCCAGTGTGCATTTTACCATTAACAATGGGAAATTTTGACTAAAATATTTTTATTTCATGTTACTTCAGGTGTAAATAGTTTTTTTGTGTTCATTACTTTTTTATTTCTTTTAGTCTTGAATTATCCTACCAAATGAGCTTACTAAGAATAATGTTTGTGAATCTCAAAATTTTAAAAATGAGAAAGAAAAAGTAACTATGCACAGAAATACAGCATTTTCACAGTAGAACCTAAGATACTTTCATCCAATCAGGTAAGCAGGAAAAATTCCTCTTGATTTATGTTACCAAAATAAGAATAAAATCATCTGAGTACGCATTCAATTAATGGCTTTGGAATGTTGTCTAGACCTGCAAGTGACAATACAGTGTATTCCATTTCTAGTAATTAAATTTGAGAGTGCAAAAATTAGTGCATTTAGTCTGTTTGATTTTTTTGATTTTGAACCCTAGACAGAACAAGCTGCAGTCTACAGCAAGCAACATTCACTTGTTCTTTGATTATAAGAAATGGTGTTTAGTTGCCAGTGTAATGAATCCAAACTGGCAACTGCTGAAAAATGACAATTGTAGCAAATTTCATTGATGTTCATTGATGTTGAAGAGTTCGAGAATCATTGGTAACAAAGTGGAGGGAAACACAAAACTAGCCAAAAAGCTTTTAAGCTTTGCTAAGGCAGACACTCAAATTCACCATTTCCTGCAGCAGTTCTACTTTAACGAGTAACTTAATCTGAGAAATTAAATTCTCTCCTCCTACTGTGCTGCATTTGTTCTACATGGAATGTATCATAATCATGAATGGTCAGTTTTAACTGAAAGGCTTTCCAGCCACAGTCTTGGAGAAGGGGAGAAAGGGAGGACATTGAGGTTTTAATTATGGTATCTCAACATAAGTATTTACTGTATACCGTGAAATAAGACCAATACTGTCTTATGTGGAAAGAAAAAGGGAATATCTAGTCTTCTCATACCTTTAGAAGTGAATAAGCATTGTCTTTTATTTGTTCTTAACTCATACATATTATTCAGCCTTTATGTCTCCAGAGTGGATTGTTGGTACAGAAAGACATGTAGGATCAGATGTCTATAGTAATGATCCATACTGTTGAGAGTATCATCAAAGAGACAGTCAGAGGAAGAGTCTGTAGAATATTAAATTGTTCTGTATGGCTTTGTATTTGAAGCAAAGAAGCCTTCTCAAATCTTAGAAAAGGTGAAAACCACATAATTGCTAGATGGCATCCAGCGCTCTCAGTTGGTTTTTTTTTTTTACTGTACTGCCTTAGAAAACTATGCCAAGTTTATCCTATGTTTCAGAATTAGATTAAGCAGAAATTTTCCTGATTTGTCTAGTTAGAGTGAGAGATTTTTTCTTAAAATATCAATTCAGGTTTTCCAATAGTTAAAGCCTATAGATGATGACAGGCAAAAGCATTTAAAAATCTGAACATATAGTTTATTGTTGTTTTTGTTCTATGTACATAACACACACACACACACACAGAGGCACGTATTTTGTAACCAGCAGAAATGATAGTTGCATCTTTTTCTAGCCTGCAGGGAAAATTGTTACAGCTTTTATCGTTGAGGGCATAAAAAATTCAACATTAAATAATTTCAAATTAATGGGTATTTTTCTCTGAGGGAAGAAATAATTCTGTGTGGTACCTCTCGGAAGCCAAATAAGATGATTTCAGCCTCTTGGGAGGATATACAAGAGCTTCACAGAAGAAGCCTTTTGACTGACTTATGTAATTTCCCGTAGGTGTTTCATTTTCTCTTAAAGACTTAATCATTATTTTTCCTTTTTGTTCAGAGCAAACATTTTTCTCTTCAACTGCAACAAAAAGGATAAAAACTCAAAGAGCTTACCTTTTCATAAAACAAATGACATGCACTTTTTCTTGCTAGAAATTGACTTGTGAAGGGGGAGAATTAAATGTGTGTTTCTACAGGACTCAACCAGAAAAGAAAATGTTGAAAGGTAAATATATGGATAAGAAAAAATTCAATTTGCAAAATAGCTTATCTGTTTTGACACTTAAAATTCCACAGATTAGGATATCAACTGAAAAAAAGTAATGAATTCTGAAAAGGAAGCAGAATAGTTACATCTTTATCTTTTAAGAATTCAAAGGAATGTAAAGTGCTCATAGAAGACACTTAATGATATTATGAAGGAAGCAGAAGAGGGAGAAGAAAAAAAATCCATGAACTCTACCAGATAGATGCAAGTACAAGCTTGAAGGAAGAAAGGCAGTATGTGGATCTCTCAAGTAGAGATATCAAAGGAAGATAAAGACTGAGGATCTCCAAACCCAAAATTCTCCTTCTCTACAATGCTAAATACTGTAGTGAGGTTACCAAATTTCATATAATCATATTAAAAACCTAAGTTTTAAAAATAGTTTACTCATAGAATTCCCTAAATCAGTAAGTTTCTGTATGAATATGTAGAGTCATCTTTCTCCATCAGCAAAAAATGCACAAGTTGTAAAAGTTCTCTATAGAGAACGCTCAAGCTGAACAAATTGCATTTAGATGGAGAAAGGTGCATGCAGATGTGCAATCAGTTGCGGCTCATGGAAAGCTGTGAAACACAATCACAAGAATATCAGGCGCTGCTATGCAATCTGAGTTAATTATGCTATTTATGATGTATATTGCTGGAGCTGGTCCAGAGAAAAGCAACAAGGCTGGTGAAGGGACTGGAGCAAAAGCCCTATGGGGAGAGGCTGAGGGAGCTGGGGTTGTTTAGTCTGGAGAAGAGGAGGCTCAGAGGTGACCTCATCACTGTCTAGAACTACCTGAAGGGAAGTTCTAGCCGGGTGGGGGTTGGTCTCTTCTCCCAGGCACTCACCAATAGGACAAGAGGGCACAGGCTTTAGCTCTGCCAGGGGAAATTGAAGTTGGAGAGCAGAAAAAAATTGTTTCCAGAGAGAGTAATCAGGCACTGGAATGGGCTGCCCAGAGAGGTGGTGGATTCACCATCCCTGGAGATTTTTAAACTGAGATTGGACGTGGCACTGAGTGCCATGATCTGGTAAATGGACTGGAGTTGGACCAAGAGTTGGACTTGATGATCTCGGAGGTCTTTTCCAACCCAATCGATTCTATGATTCTATGATTCTATATGACTTAAGAGAGACTGCAAGATTAATTCTCGCTATAGCTTTAGGCACTTTTTCAGATCTTCTCCCAAATCACAAGCTACCTTTGTTTCTTGGGCAAGCGACTTCCTGACCTATGCAAAATTTCTACAAAGCTAATAGCAAGCCTTACAAAATTGTATTGCAAACACACATCAGGCTGCAGAGAGTTTGATATGAAAAAAACACATTGAAGATAATCTATTGATCTCATACTGACTTTCCAGAAAAAGAAAGGGACCTAAGGAAAAAAAAAAAACAACAAACCACCAAACTTATTTTGAAAAAGTTACTGAAAGACTTGCCAAGTGAGAATATTCTGAGCTTCAAAGTACTTCTGTAGTTTATCTTTAGCTCCAGAGACTATGATCCCCTCTACTGCCATTTCTAATAGTATTTTTCTGTGCTTTTCATAAGGGGTCAAATCTAGCTGTTAACCAACTCAAAAAACAGTGTGATTTGAAATTTTTTCATGCATATGCTTGAGACAAACTATGTAAGTTGAAACCAAAATAAACAACTTTTTTTTAGTTGTTTCTTTTTGTTTATTTGTTTGTATGTTTTTTAATTGGGCTTCTGCTTAACATTTTGATGTTAGGCAACTTAACAGGGCGTGAAGAATATTGCAACTCAGCAATTTGATAATCCATTTTCTAAATCAAAAATGCCAGCTTCCGTAATAGTATTCCCTTGAATAGATTGTAGTTGCAGTAAGAAATTGATGACTACAGATAAAACTGTAAAACTGTTAGGCAGTATTTGTCACCAAATTTTAAGTGGCAACTTTGACTAAAGGAGGAAGTATTCCCAATCCATACTTATCTTGTGGATGCAAATTCTGATTAAAGAAAGTACTAACAACATTTTTGCTTTTTAGGTTTTAATTTGTTCAGAAATTTGTATACCCTTTGAAGTCAGAAGGAAATGCAAGCATAAACATATTACCAATTCTTATTCAAAATTAACCAAGTTATCTCCCTCTTCACAGAAAAAAAATACTTTTGGTGAAAATATATTCATTGATTCTATCCTAGGGAATATGAAATTCCAGAGTTATCTGTGACAAAATACATGGGCTAAAATGTTGGTGTTGAGCAAGGGTCATCTACAAAATTCTTCCCTTCTACCAGATAATTAACTGAAGATCTACTTTTCTTCAAAGGGAAGTTCATGCAGAAAACACCCAGCAATTCATTTTACCTAAATTACCTCAATTGGAAGAAATGATTTTCATCTTTGTCTATTAAATTACTGCCAGCTTCTTGCTGTTTGGGAAGTACTTGGTTTGTTTATAAATGGCCCAAGTACAGAAATGAATCCTTACAGAGAAGATGCATAGTATTATACAGTAAAGATCTACTGTCTTTTCCCTTTCTTCCATATAAATACCATACTATGATATCATTCAGGTTTAACATGGGCCCTAAATAATTTTCCTCATTTCTTTCATCCATTCTCACTTGGCTGTTTTGAAAATCCTTTTTGTCACAATGCAGCAATTTTCCATAATGTTCTTCCTCTGCTGAAAGTCCCAGTTCTATTTACAATAATTAATTACACATCCATCAAAATGCAGAAACCTTGTCATCCCTAAAAAAAAATGCCAAAGATTTTTCAAAACCCCCCAAACTATTAATGTGACTTACTAGCAAGGAGGAAAATTCTGTCTTCTTTTTTGTATTTTGAAATGTTACTACCTATATCTGTGTTCAGGAAGGAGGAGAAAATGAACATTAGGCATGGCAGATTTTAAGATTTAAGCAACATACAAGATATTAATGAAATCAATCCACGGCTTCTAATTCCTGAAAAAAAAAACCAACAAAAAACCAAAACCAAACCAACATATAAATTATCAATAAAATATATATATGTATACACACACTCATCTGCATATAGTCTTTCTTCTGCAAGAAGTAATTTCATAATATATATGGGAAGAAAAAAAGAAGCTTTTAAGTAAGATAGGTAGTCAAAATAATAACCCTACCTAATTAATGGTCATATATTCCTACTAGTCATGAGAAACAGATTATATTCTTGTATATAATCTGTTTCATAGTCAACATAAGAAAACAACTTCTGCTTGGATTAACTGCTCAGACAAACCTGCCAGAGTTCAAGAAGTGTTTGGACAATGTTCTCAGAAAGAGGAAGTTAATTTTCCAATAACTCATCAATCAGTATAGAATCATAGAATCATAGAATCGATTGGGTTGGAAAAGACCTCCGAGATCATCAAGTCCAACCCTTGGTCCAACTCCAGTCCATTTACTAGATCATGGCACTCAGTNACCCGCTCCAGCACCTCAATATCCTTCCTGAACTGAGGGGCCCAGAACTGAACACAATACTCAAGGTGTGGCCTCACCAACGCAGAGTACAGGGGAAGGATCACTGCCCTGGGCCTGCTGGCCACGCTATTTTTGATACAGGCCAGGATGCCATTGGCCTTCTTGGCCCCCTGGGCACACTGTTGGCTCATGTGGAGCTTCCTGTCAGTTAGTACCCCCAGGTCCCTTTCTGCCTGGCTGCTCTCCAGCCACTCTGTGCCCAGCCTGTAGCACTGCATGGGGTTGTTGTGGCCAAAGTGCAGGACCCGGCCCTTGGCCTTATTGAACTTCATCCCATTGCAATCAGCCCATCTCTCAAGTCTATCCAGATCCCTCTGCAGAGCCCTCCTGCCTTCCCCTGAACTTACGTTACAATGCAAAATATAAACATTGAGTTTAAAAAGGAACTATTTGAAGTTGCTAAGCAACAGTGCCTGACTTAATGTTCTAAAGCTGAATTTGAACTTGTGAAAGTATTGAAGGCCACAATGAGGTCTCTCCTCAGTCTCCTCCAGCCTGAACAAATCCAGAGACCTCAGCTGCTCCTTGTAAGGCTTCCCCTCAAGACTCTGCACCATCCTCATGGCCTTCCTTCAGATGTAGTAGCTTAATGTCTTTTCTATATTGTGGTGCCCCAGGGATCTGTGTTTGACCTTTCACTGTTCACTGAAACAGTGGATGTCAGGTTTTTTCCACAGTAGTTATCGAATGCCCTGAATGTTTGGCACAATTCTTGGTTTTCTATCAAGGTTTTCATATCTTTGAGAAAATAGTTCTTTGCTTTTATATTTCCCTCTTTTTTCAAGTACACTTGACTTTTACCTCAGGTGCTACAAATGCTACCCTATGCAGATAAACATAGACATGCACAAGGGTAGTGGAATTGCTGGTACTTTGTTTTATCTCATGGTACTCAGACACTTTTATCCAGATGATCTGGTGTAGTTCTTAAAATTAAACTTCTGAAATCATCCTTGGTTTTGAGGTATAGATGTGTTGTAAAAATGGAAAATGTTGTGAGGGGATTTTTTCCCCTTAAAAAACAAACCCCACTTTCCCCCATGTCTTTTATAGGGCTCTATATATTTTGGGAAGGAAAAAGAAATTCAAAGAATGACTAAGGCTCACATTCAAGTCTCTATAGGTATCCACAATTATTGGTTTTAGTGGTTTGGAAGGGTTTTTTTCATTTGGATTTTTGGGTATTTTTTGTTTGTATGTTAGCAAAATTGATAAAACTAGGTTTTTGAGCAGGCAACTGAACATTCAAATGCATAGTCTGGGAGGTATTAATGAGGTATTTCTAAATTTAACTCTTACTCTGCTAAGATAACAAACACAAACATTATCTTTAGGATCTTTTTAAAATAAGGATTTATCTCTGAATATTTTTTGAAGAAAACGGTGCTTACTTGGCTCATACACTGTTGGGCCTCTGCAATAAATAGTTCATTTTGATGTCATGGTTGTGTAGTAAGAGCAAAGCTCAGCCAGCCTAGTAGATATTTCTTAAGATAATCAGTGACAATAAGAAGAAAATTCAACATGCAAGCTAAAGAAAAGCAAATCAATGTAAAAATGTTTCCCTTAAAATAGGAAAATGGATTTGTGATCCAATTTTTCTGTTGCCCTTAGAAAAATGGGGAATTTGTCAATGGTTTTGAAAAAAAAAAGAAGGGAAAGGAATAATTTTAAATGTCCTCTGTGTAAGTGCACAGTAGATCCAAAATAAAGTACTGATTTGAAAAGAACTAAGTACTTTTAAAGACAAAGATCAGACTACCTTTATCTTTAATGAATGTTAGTGGATAGTATGATAAGAAGTTCCTTATTTTCGTAATGATGTTCAAAATCACTTCTAAAAAAGAAAGCTTAAAAAAAATCCACCTGAACTCTAAAAAGTAAGGAATCAACAAGAGGAGTCTGATAAAGCTATGAAGTTTATTTCACAGAACATTTTTATTGGGCTATTAATCAAAAGTTAATTTATTAACCTACAAGTCAATTAAAAATTTTGGGGCAGTCAAGCATTAGGAAAAATAAGTGGATTCAAGGCAATCCTGTTTATGGATTAAGGATGTAAAAAGTTCTACTTCCATGAACACGATAGGAAACTGTCAGCAAGGATATCCATCTTTACTCATAATTAGCAACATTTTTCCAATTAGTATGGAGTCACAGGTACTATTAACTAATCTCCTTGTTCTTATAATTGCATTCTTGACTTTTTGCATATTTACTGTATGGATTTTTTTGTTACATATTGTAAAAAAATCTCTTTTCCTCCTCCACCTTGTTCAAAGTTGTGGTTGGCAGTACATTTTGTCCACCATGTGTAAATTCTCACTCATTCTTGAGACTCATTCTGGAGAAGTGTGATATATTACCTACGCTGGGAAGTAATATGCAGTTTTGTTTGTTTTGCAGATTCCTTCCATTTCAACTGGAAAAGACCTTAAAAGTAGTAGCAACACCTGTCACTTAATACCACTTAAAAGAGATAAAAAAATATTTCATTGAGGGAAATTTTTCAAGCCTATCTTTGCTGTTGAAAATACTTCCTGAATTCCATTGAAAGAACCGAAGAAAGCTCAACATGTAAAAGTGTGATGACTTTTTTTTTCTGAAGGATTTTTTCAAGGTATTTCCCAGGAAAATTTTGGTAACAAGCAGTCATAAAGAACTGTGTGTTAACATAGGACTCCTTGCCTTAATCCCAAAGTGGAAAATGCTAACATTAAATTCTTTTTCATCACAAACATCACTTCATAGAAAAATATATTACTGTTAAATTCCCTACACAGAGGGATATGGAGCTGTGGGAACTATACTTTCTATTCATGATTCTGTGCCTCTTTGACCAGCATTGGTAGTGGCTGCCCAGCACAATTCCTCTCTCATTATCAGTATGAATATAGAATTAAGCCAACAAATTTTTCTACTTTGTAATTTTTGTTTGCAGAATTTAACATTTACATACATGGAATATTAGCACAAGGGATATAAAGTCATTATATACTAATGCTTTGCAAAGTGGAAAGACAATATCGTCAGTACTGCTCTGCACTGCATTTCAAACGGCATGTTTCAGGCGATTTGTGCTAATTTCCATCATTTGCAGAACATAATGATACAAATCAGTTAAATTTCATCACAACAGCCTCTAAGTATTTAGAACCATGGAGAACATGATAATAGTCTCATTAACTGTAAGTTGAGAATTGAATTTCCATTTCTAGGCAAAACTGTTATTGCTCTACTCATGATCCACAACACTTCATGTTTCATAGGTTATAACAGCCACGGGTCAGCTCCATTTCTTTGCCTTAGTGGCCTCATTGAGTACCCCCAAAGCAATAAAGAAAGATCAATTTATACTGATCTTGCCTGAATTGACCTTACTGGCTGCTTTCT